>MU685939.1:0-29772 GCA_026770625.1 Nicotiana glauca | reverse complement strand
CCCACCCCCACCCCTTGCTACCCCCATCCTTAACATCACCACTCCAGGCCCTAGACCCCGACCTACCACTCTCCTTAGCTCTTACCTATTTCGTCTCTCATAGTGTTTGTCTATTTTATATATTTAAAAAAAAATATTTTGCTATCTAAACAAATACCAGAAAATATTTTCCTATATACCAGACACACCCTTTAATTGAGGCAACTTCTTTTTGAACTGATAACTAGTAAAATTGAACTCCTGTTTATTTTATCTGTGGAGCAAATCAAATGAAATGTTGACGGAGAGAATGATAGTAAAAGTTGATACATTATGTTCTTAACAGAAGAAGTAAGTTGTTCTCCTTTACAAGATGTTTTTTTTTTTGACTGAAACACAAAGACTATATATCAAGGTAACTAAATTTTCTGAGAAACATTTCAAATTCATATTCTTGCATTTGGAATAGATAATATTGACACAGATAACTAAAAGAATAGAATTAGAAAGCGTGTGTTCTTGTCTTCAGAAGACCTCAACCTAAAGCAAAAGCATGGCACCTGTTTTGTCCATGAGTAAGGGAGAGTTCAAATCAAACATGCCACAAATGATCAACCAAATGAAAAAAATGAGTAATGAATATTTTTTTTCCTCACCCGGTATTCAATACCCACATTGGGGCCCGACTAATCCGGATTCGCGTCGGAAAGTCCTATATTGGGGATAAAGCACTCCCTAACAAAGGCGACTCCATATCCAGGGCTCGAACTCGAGAGCTCTGGTTAAGGATAAATGAGTACTTACTACTCCACCACAACCACAACCCTTACTGGTGAGTTGCTTCCTTAAGCTCTACCCAAAACATACAAGGCACTGCTTAATTTTTCTCAGCCATTAGTTGCTTAATCGCATTCTTATATGCTCATCTTTACCCCTACTAATTTCTAAAGAATTCGAAGATCACCTTTGGATGTTGTCGTGACATTGTGGTTATGTTTTAAATACTAATTGTGTTTGCATATGGTATGCATTATGCAATTACATTCCAGATGTTTGGCTAGCAAAAAGAATGCCACAAAATTCAATTAGAATTTGATGGTGAAAGATGGTTACACTACCCAAGTGAATGTTTTCAAGACACATGTCGTGGTTGAAAAGCAGACTGATCTCCCCCATTACTTTACAAGGAATGCCTAACTTATTCTTGAATGCTTTGGTTTCACCTCTAAAGAGAACTTGAATCATTTTCTCAATTGAATATTGGTGTTAGTTAAATATTCAACTTTAGAAAGCAATTACGAAGCACATATATAGTGTTAAATACCTAATCGCAAAGCAGTAAACTATTTCAAGGTAATAGATGATGCCACGGTTCCAACAAGTGTCATGACTAGATAGCTGACTGATTTCCACCATTACTTTACAAGGAATACCAAATTTAATTCTTGAATATCTTTGGCTTCGCCTCTAAAGGGAAAACCTCAATCAATTTTGTAAATGTTCAATATCTTTTAGTAAAGAATTCAAAAAAAAAATAAATTAAAAATCAGAAGTATTTACGGTGACCTAAAGAAGTGCTTTGGCAACAATTATATTTGCCCATCAAAGCTATTCCTAGTCAAGTTAAATGTTAAGTTTCTTTCTTAAAAAATTACAATAGTCCCAAGAGTTAGAAACCAAACATTCAAATTCAGTGGCGGATCGATCCCACTAGGGGTTCGTGAGTTTGGCAAAACCAAGTGCTTTAAGATCGAACAATATATGTCTGTGTATAAAACATAAGTATAAATAGAGTTAGATATATATTTTAGAGGCTGCTTTCTCAATTCAGAGTTCCATAACATCTAAATTAAGCCACGATTCCCGTCACTTTTCTTAAAATAAGGCACCATCTCAATTTGATTCTTGACAAAAAAACAGCATTGCAACCCCCTTCTCCCTTACTTTTTTCTTTAGCCCATTCAAGGTACATATATAGCAATATATGTGCTCGAAACATTAGCCTAGAGAGGTGAACTTTTGTTGGACCACGTAAAGTTTGTTTTGATGATTGATAAAGGAACTCAAGCATGAACCAGGTCCATATACAATGTATACAGACACAAGCAGATTTGAGCATAAGGGATGCACGTGAAGGAAATAAGCTTAAGTTGTTATATCTGATATCTCCTGAGCAAAAAGGTTGAACAAGTGAAAAGGAGAAGGACTCCTTACTCGAAGAGAACTCTATCCAAGATAAGGGAAGAGTTAGAAGTTGAAGATAACTAGAACTCTTCCACCAAGGAAGAGTATAGCATTGGAACTCTAGCTATTTCCTATCTACTAACTCTGTATATTTCAGGATGTTCTCATTTTACAGGAATGCACAAATGGTATGAGTTGAAAGAAAAATAGCAAGACATTTTGCAAGCAACTCGTGTGTGATTCAAGTGTGCAAACTTGAAGCTACATGAACCAGATAGAACTACCAATTCCAAGTGTCTATCTTTTATTCTAGTTTCATCGTAGTAGGTATTTCAAATTGTACCTTTCAGATTTATCAAGAAGCAATTGTACTAGGTACTCTGAGTATTTTATTCAAGTTATATTTAAAATGACGTTGTCGCAACGGTTAGAGGTTGGTTGCCACAAAGGAATTAGAGGTAATCGTTAGGTTTACAAAGAGTTTTATAAATATTGTTTTGGCTCAGTGATTTAGTAAAGTGTTTGGGAAAATCCTACCGAATAGTAGGTCGTGATTTTTTCACCTTTTGAGCCGGGTGTTTTTCACGTATAAATACTTGTGTTCTTTACTTTCCGCATTTATTATTTCCGCAACAATAGTATAAGGAACATATGGAAGAACCAGGTCCTTCTATAATCTATGCACGCGAAAATTGGCACCACACAAATCATCCCCCCCTCTTGTGTGGCATTGAAGTATAAAACCCATTATTTGGTATCAGATCAGGTTATCCTTGAAGAGGCTAACACCTTAGAAGAAGATCAACATAAGTTCACCACTTGGAAACTGGGAAGGGAAATCCATTACTAGGCCACCTCTCGTTAATGGCCAGTACTACTCTTGATGAAAAACAGGATGAGAGATCACATTCAAGGAGAGGATTATGAGCTATGAGACATTGTCATTGATGGTCCACTGGCTACCTTGAAGAAAAATGCTGAAGGAGTAGATATGCCAAAAAGAAGAGTGGATTGCACTGCTGAAGACTTGAAGCAGTAGGAGAAGAATGCTAAAGCCAAGAAATGACTTGTTTGTGGACTTGGTCCAGATGAGTACATCAGAATCCAAGGTTGTGCCACTGCTAAGCAAATTTGGGACACACTGCAAGTGGCTCATGGAGGAACTACTCAGGTGAAGAGATCTAGAGGAACTCTACCATACTCTCAGTATGAGAACTTTGCTATGAAGGAAGGAGAAACCATTTTAAGAGATGTACACAAGGTTTGCTCTACTGACAAATAATATGAAATCTATTGGAAGGATTATCCCTTAAGAAGAAGGAGTCCAGAAGATACTGACCAGGGTTTTGCCTATCCCATAGAAGAGCAAGATCACTGCTATGTAGGAATCAGAGAATATTGCTACTCTCCCACTGGATGAATTAATTGGAAATCTCACTGCCTATGAACTTAAAAGACAAACCATGAAGATGGATGTACCTAAGAAGGAAAAGAGCTTGGCACTTAGAATCACCGAAGGTTTTGATCTGGAGGATGATGAAATGTTTATGATCACCAAGGACTTCAAGAAGTACTTGAGGAGAGGAAATTGTTCTTCAAGAAGTGGAAGTTATAGCAAGTCCAAAGCTCCTAAGAAACAATCTAATGATAGCTACTACAAGTGTGGAAAGACTGGTCACCACATCAAAAATGGTCCTTTATGGGAAATTGAATGGAAGAAGGAAAGAGCTGAATAGAGGAACAGGTTCAACTTAAGAAAAGCGACAACAAAGGATCAAGCAAGGCCATGGTCGCTGCTTGGGGAGAAAGTTCTGATAAAAGCTCATATGATGATAATGATGAACGAGCACTTATGGCCATTGGAGAATCCGAGGTAAGTGTCCTTTATTTTAAAGAAATAATTATTTTTTTTCAAAGAAAGGTTATTTGAGTTGCTGCTATAGTTAATTGATGAATCTGAGGATGTAAATAATGAAAAGGAACAATTGTCAAAAGAATGTGTGATTTTAAAAGCTAAGTGCAAAAACCTGGAACTTAGGGCTAGTGAAACGTAAAATGAAAATGATGTGCTGAAGAACTAGGTTCATGAACTTGCCACAACTTTCCTAGAACTTAGATATGAAAATCTAAAACTGAAATTAGGAAGAGGTAAAAAGACAGTTGATCACACACATCTCACGTTAAAAGAAAATGTAGGAAAAATGAAAGATGAGTTGTACAAAAAGGATGAGCAGGTAAGAATCCTAAAGGAAGATCTAAGGAAGGTCAAGCATGAGTTAGACAGAACTTGTAAATGGAACAGATCCTCCGATGTACTTACATGGCTACAAGAACACCATACTAGAACTTGGCTTTGGGAACCTTGCACCTAAGTGGGATCCCAAAAGCAAGTACCTCACATTTCATGAGAACAAGAATTGCACACACTGTGGTAAAACTAGTCACTATAAAAGTGAATGCACTACAAAAGAGAAAGCAAGTAAAAAAAATAAAAAAAAAATTGTTGAAAGGAAGAATAGGTTGCCAAGTTGGGCTAAAAAGAATTTGATTCATCCTTTTGCCTATAGAAAGGGACCCAAATTAGCCCCTGATTTCCTTTTGCAGGTCCGAGTGAAGGGGAGCAGCCAAATATGGTACATGGATAGTGGTTGCTCAAAGCATATGACAGAAAGCAAGAACCAGTTCCTTTCATTTGAGGACCTTAAAGGAGGTAATGTCTTCTTTGAAAATGGGAAGAAATGTGAGATCATTGGGAATAGAAAGGCAGGTAAAACTGATTCCCACTCTATTGAGAATTTTTACTGGATAGATGGACTGAAGTACAGTCTGATAAGTGTATCTCAATTGTGTGATTGAGGTAATATGGTAGTGTTCACCTTTACATGATAAATCTTACCACTGACAAGATAGCTTTGCATGGAATATATATATATTGTGGATCTGTCCACACTTTCAGATAATGAATTCACTTTCTTAAGTGTTGGATAATGATCCCCTCCTTTAGCACAAAAGACTTAGACATGCCAGTCTAAGCCAACTCAACAAACTAGTATCCAAGAACTTGGTGATAGGGCTGCCTACCATTAAGTTTAAGGAAGATAGTTTGTGAGGCATGTGCAAGGGGAAAGCAGGTAAGATCCTCTTTCAAAAGTACGAAAATGATAGGAATTACTAGGATGATGGAACTAGTCCATATGGATCTTTGTGGACCAATGAGAACATTGAGCAGATGTGGTTAGAGATATGTTATGGTTCTTGTTGATGATTACTCTAGGTTTACTTCGAAACTGTTTTTAACATATAAAGATGAAGCTGACATGTTCACTTCTTTTGTTAGAAAAAATCAGAAACAACTAGGCAATCAACTTGCATCAATAAGGTCTGATCATGAACTGAATTTGAGAATGCTAAATTTGTTGAATTCTTTGATGAGCATGGCATAAATCATAATTTTTCAGCTCCTAGGACTCCACAACAAAATAGAATCGTTAAAGAAACAAGATGACATTAAAAGAAATGGCTAGGACTATGTTTATTTCTAGTAAACTGGCCATAGCTTCTGGGCAAAAGTTGTGAACACTGCATGCTACATCATAAATAGGTGCATGACTAGACATCTTGTTGAGAAGACTTCTTATGAGTTACTTAGAGGGAGAAAGCCAAATATATCCCATCTTAGGGCATTTGGATGCAAGTGCTTTGTGCATAATAATGGTAAAAACTCCTTAGGTAAGTTTGATCCCAGAAGTGATGAGGGAGTATTCTTGGGATGTTCTTCGCATAGTAAAGCTTACAAGATTTATAACAAAAGAACTATGTATGTAGAAGAAAGTGTGCATGTGGTTTTTGAAGAAACTAACATTCTTTATGAGAGGCAGGAACATTATAATGAGACAATTGGGATGGTAAGAAACTTAAATGAAACCACAACCCAGACTGAAGTTGCATCAGAGGAAGGGACAGGTGATGGAACAGGTCCTTCCACCCAAGGCAACCTGACAGGGGGAATTGAACAAAGAGGAACTGATCCTCAAACCTCGAGGGAACCTGTCCATGAACCTATTACTTAGAAAAAAACATTGAAAGAACATCTAGAGGAAACAATATGGTTGTGAAACCATACAAGTATCAAAGTTTTCATCCCATTGAGAACATAATCACTAATCCAACCACTGGAATCAAAATGAGATCTTCTTTGAAGAATCTTTGTGCTTTTGATGCTTTCTTATCTCTTATTGAACCTAAAAATGTTGCAAAGCTTTACAGGATGCAAACTGGGTGAATGCAATGCAAGATGAACTCAACCAATTTGAGAGAAGCCAAGTTCGGCATCTGGTTCCAAGATCGAAGGATAGATCAGTATTTAGCACAAAAATAGGTCTTTAGAAACAAACTTGACGAAGATGGAAAAGGAACAATGCAAGATTGGTGGTTCAAGAATATATTCAAGAGGGGGGGCATAGACTATGATGAGACTTTTGCTCCAGTTGCAAGATTGGAAGCAATCAGATTTCTCATAGCCTTTGCTGCTTACATGGATTTCACTCTCCATTAGCTGGATATCAAGAGTGACTTCCTCAATGGCTATCTAAAGGAAGAAGTGTTTGTCAAGCAATCTCGGGGCTTTGAAATGCAAGGAACGTCATGATCATGTGTACAAGCTTGACAAGGCACTTTATTGGCTCAAGCAGGCTCCAAGAGCATGGTATGAAAAATTATAAAAATTCTTGCTTGAGCATGGCTACAAGAGAGGTAAAATTGACAATACTTTATTCTTGATAGAAGAAGGTAAAGATCTCTTGGTAGTTCATATATATGTTGATAGTATAATCTTTGGAGAAACAACTGATAAGTTATGTAAAGAATTTGCAAAACTAATGGGGAGTGAATTTTAAATAAGCATGATGGGTGAGCTTAACTTCTTTTTAGGCTTACAAATTAAACAAAATTTAAATGGAACTATGATCCATCAACAAATGTATGTGAAAGAGTTGCTTAAAAGGTTTCAAATATAAGATTCCAAAGAAATTGACACACTTATAGCAACATCCACAAAATTTGATATAGATGAACCTGGTTCATCTGTTGATCAGAAATTGTATAGGGGAATGATTAGCTCTTTGTTATATCTCACAGTAGACCTGACATTGTTTTTAGTATAGGCCTTTGTTCTAGATTTCAGGCAAATCCAAATGAATCTCACTTGAAGGTTGTCAAGAGGATCTTGAGATACCTAAAAGGCACCCACTGACCTCTGTCTATGGTATCCAAAAGGTAGTAATTTCAACTTGGTGGGATATACTGATGCTGACTATGTAGTTTTTCTTATAGATAGAAAGAGCACCTCAGGTATGGCACACTTTCTTGGCTCATGTCTTGTGTCTTGGGCCACCAAAAAGCAAAATTATGTGGCCTTGTCTACTATTGAAGCTGAGTATATTGTTGTTGCCTCATATTGTGCTTAATTGTTGTGGATCAAACAACAATTAATGGACTTTGGAATTGATATAGGTTATATCCTCATATTTTGTGATAATACTAGTACAATTAGTATGACCAAGAACCCGGTTCATCACAAATGAACTAAGCATATAGATGTTAGGCATCACTTTTTGAGGGTCAACTATGAAAAGGGTTTGATCACTGTGGATGATTAAGATCACCTAAAAGGAACTAGTTGTAACTCAAAAATTGGTTAGAAAATTTGTGAATTTTGTACATAATTAGATTATATTTTACTCAGTCTCATACTTTCACTAGTATACTCTTGTGCCATGTGCTAAAATATCTCATTAATCTCTAATGATATAATCTTTATTTTCTTGGAAATTTTAGACTTACACAAGTGATTTCACATTGAAGAACCCAGTTTATCAAGATTTACGGTACGTTCTCTCCACTCTGCATATTTTGAAATAATTATAATTGGATTATGATCAAAAGGAGAGTCCCATTTAATCCAAACCTCCTTTAGTTTATCTGTTACGAGATGGACCAATTTCACCCAAAAAGAGTCCCAAAACGCAATAAGTGCCTAGATTCTAGGGAGAGTCCTCAACGTCTTTTCAAACTGACTCCCAATTTGATTAGACTTCTGAGCTTCTGGAAAAGCTGCCATTACCCAATCAAATTCTCCCTCTTTAAATTGATTTGTCCTTAGTCGTTTCTTCACTTCTAGTTTAAAATCGCCAAACACCTCTCTCAATCTTCTCTCATCTTCTAAAGTCACACACAATCCTTTTACCATCATCAATGGATAAACTCTCTGAAAATCTCTTATAATTATCTAAAGAATCCTCTCACACCCCTTCAATTACCACTGCACCAGAAAAAGACGAGTGAGGGCTACTGCTCATAAGACAGTGGTAGGGAGTGAATTATCCAAGAAATTAGATGAACAATTGAAAGCAATCCAGGCACAAGAACCCCAAAAATCTGACAACTCATTTGAGTCTGCTAATGAGGGGGAAGAAATTATTTCTTCTGAAATAGAACAGGTAACACCTGGTCCTAAAATTACTTCTAAAATAATCTTTGAGGTTGAGAAAAATCTGAAAAATAGGTTTGTTCCGATAGAAACTGCGGCTCGGGTTGAGACCACTGATTCTGAAAAAATAGGTGGTAAAAATAAAAGGAGAAAAGAAAAAAAGAGTGAGGGTGCTCAAGGTGATGTGATGGGAATGAGAAAGAAAGTAGTGGCTGAATCTTCACCCATTCATGTTGGTCTGACAGAAGAAATAGGAGCTATAGTAGTGTGGAGTAAGGAATGTGCCAGAGAGAAAGCAAGTTTGAAAAAAAAAAGGGTAGTGGGTCTGGAGAAGCTATTGAGGGGTTGGTTAGGTTGAGGAAGAGGTTCCAAGAACCTGTTCCATTAGTTTAGGAACCCCTTAATGACCTATTTAAAAGAGTGTCTGACAGTTAGAATCCAAGAAAGAAGAAGAGTTCAGAAGTTAAAATTCCTGATACTGTTAGGGCAAACAAGAAGATAAAGGCTACATCTTCTACCCTTGTAGTGATTCCTCCTACAATAGGGATAGCTACAAGGAGTCAGAAGAAGTAGAGTGAGGCTGAACTGGAAAAAACCCTAGAAGAAAGTAAAAGAAAAGCTGTTACAAAGGGGAAGAAGAAAGTGATTGAGCCTGTTGAGGCAGTTGAAATTGAGGAGATGGATCTGGTCCCTTATGATGAAGAGGAGGCAGAAGAGGTGGAGACTATGAAAGGCAAAGAAAATAAAGACTTCCAAAAAGAAGTCTTTCTCGAAGACAAAGTTTGTAGAGCCTTCTACCTTGGCTAAAAGGACTAGGTCCACAATAAAATCAAGAAAAGTGAAACACTACCAGAAACTGGAGCTATGGCAATGCTTTTTATTGCCACGGTTCTGTAACCGCTGCTATAGATGGTCTGTTCCAACGGTTTTAACCGTTGCATAAGGTAATTGGTACTATCGGCACAATTTCTCCCCTAAACCTTTGCAGTAGTATAAAAACCGATAGTAGATTTTCTATGAAAACAATTTTGGACAACCGTAGCAATAAGCTTATCTATGGTAACGGGTATTTACAATTTTAATGTATGGCAACAGTTATGAATTCCCTCTATAATTTCTCCTAAATTTTGGAGGGCCCGCTAATAGACCCCCTTCTATATTATATATATTTAATATTTAATATTTATTAAATAATAAAATCTTATAATAATCACACGGAGATTACGAGACAAACACACCATCTCTTCCAATCCAAAAGTTCCGACATCTCTCTCCCAAAAACCTTCATCAATTCGCCAGAATTACGAGGAAGACAACCTTCATCAGTTTGCTGGAATTACGAGGAAGACAAACCACTATCGGCAGCATCGGTAAGTTACATTTTTCATTACGATTCCAACCTGTATTCTACCATTCTTGTTTATTTTCTTTAAAAACTCAGTCATGACTTCTGTTTTGCACACTCCCTACACGAATTTGGACCATTTTATCTAGCATTGTGGCAGTCGGTTCGGTTCTCGAGGAGGGAGATTTGGGTTTAGGGTTTTTTATTTTTCCTTTGCCTAACTAACCTTGTTTGAATATTTTTATGAATTTTTTATCTTTTCCTGATTTTCATCCATCCAAGAATCCAGAAATTTAGTTTTATGAATGTTTGCTGGGTTCTTAAGAGATTTAGGTAAATTTTTTTTAATAATCCACTAGACAAGGTGCCTAGGGCTAGTTTTTATATATATCAAAAATTAAAAAGAGAGTAGCATGTTGTCTTATGATGAGTAAGATGATAAAAAATGCCTATTACACGAGTCCTATTATCAACTTTAAGCTTATAAGGCCCAAGGCTGATATTACATAGTATAAAAACTAGCCTAGTATATAAATAACCATAATATGCAGACAGTTGCTCAATATTTCTTGTATTGTTAAATCTGTCACCCTTTGATGTTGTACAAACCAACCAATGTTCTGCTCCAACTATCAAGTATCCATAATTTCTATTTTTGCTGCCTTTTGATGTCCATAATTCGTGCCTTCGTGCCTACTCCTTTTCTGCTCGTGTGAAATTCTTCTCAGATTATGGTTCATTTGACTTTTGCTTGATGATATTGCTGAGTTGCTCCAGTGTTTACATTGCCATTGTCCTATATAATCATCTGAATAAGACTCCCTCACAAAGGAGCTAGCATATATGTGCCATCTGTAGAGTTGGCCTCCCTTTGATTCTTGTGTTTTGCATCTGTTTGCTGGGCTTAGTGCATTTCTTGACATTCTAGAGTATTGCTCTTGAATCCAATACTTCCTCATAATGATGCAGTAACCTAGCCAAATCCATAAGACATATACTGTCATGCTTGATTCTTCCCTAGCTTCACTCTCGTTGGATTGCGCAACAAGTACTAATACCACCAACTGAGAATTAGGCCAAGGATAGTGCGCGACTACATTTTCATTTCCTGCAACAAAGATGAGTATGATTCTTCTCGACTCTAAATTAATATTTACACAAGTTGTAATTCAAAAACCGCAGGAAGACAAAATAATAAAACTAACTGTGTGGTTATAATACACACTCATCTTAATGGATAGAATGAAGCGAAATTTGTGTGGTGAACCTTCTTAAATAATGAGGTAAGCAAAACGTTAGAGAATTAGTAGTGTTGTTTCCAGCCATCTTTGATTACAGTGTTTCTGCTTCTAAACTCAAGAAAAAGAATAATCAAATACAAATTTCCCTCTAGCATACATTAGCTGTACAATTGGGAGATAAGGAGGTATGACAACATTTCTCTCAAAGTGGAAGCTTTGCTGGAGTTCCTGGATCTCGAGGATATTTCTTTGGGGTAGGTTTATCTTTCAAACAAATTATGACAGTTCTCTATCCATGTTTACTATAGGAATCAACTATATTACAAAATAACGAACAAATGAATGAAATGAAGACCAGAAATGAGAGGACATTTTAAAATATAACTACCATCGGGAGACCTACTCAAAGTAAGTTAACCTAGGTTAATCAAGTCTGAGAGCAGGGCCAAATATACTGTGATAAAATAGCAAGATATCTGATATTCACTTCCAAATTTATAAGTAAGAAGATGTGATACTGCTTATAATTGATCCTTCAGGCCGAGGAAAGCCTGGACATTGAAAAAAATAATTCCCAGAAAAAGGAAGATGTGGATCTGGAAGCCCAACGATCACAAGAAGTCAGAAATAATTCACCTTCTTTCAATCGAAATGCATGTCATTATCTAGGTCTTATAATTCTTTTAAGAAGTTTATTTTATCACATATAATAAATGAAAATTCATAAATCTTTAAAAAAGTATGGAGTGTGAACTATGGCCATATCCTTATGTAACTACTATGTAAAGGTATTTTTCCTGGTACTTGTTATTTTGCTATCAAGAACAGTTTTTTCTTATCAAGAATTTATTTAGAACGGTTGTAGTGGTGTTGCAGCTAGTTATTTAAGTGTAAATGATGTTGCTGAGATTGAAAAAACTGGTGCTCTAAGGCTAACAAATGAAACATCAAGAACAATTGGTCATGCCTTTTACAAAAGAGCAATCAAATTCAAGAATTTCCCAACTGGGAAAGTTTATTCCTTTTATACTGCTTTTGCTTTTAGTATTGTTCTAGAATATGCTTAATTAGGTAGCCATGGTTTTTTCCTGTATGAGAACCAAACAAATTTACTCCATCTTTCTACCTTAAATTGTTGCCAGCGAACTCCTCACTTCTCTGTGATTGTACAAGCTAATACAAGTTCCTAACTGCTTCACCTATGATAATGGCTAGAAGTTAGATAGTATGCTAGTTTGTCTTAAACAGTATTATCAATTTTTTGAAATTTAAATGATTATTTTTCCCAAAAAACTTGCTTGAGTCTTCTCTGGTCTTATTTCTACAATATGTACAACAACTGAAATTTTTAACTCTACAAAAAAAATGAGGCTGCGTAGGATGGGAATTTTTTAAGGGTGTTTCCTCTTTACTGATATCTCTATAGTCTTTTAATTGCTCTTCCTAGTCAGTATTTAGGTTTCTTGATGTGAAGATGAGTCCGAAATTAGGGAATGCAAAGCACTTTTCAAGGATGTCAAGTTCTTCTTGAGTCGTGAGGTTGGAGATGTTTCTCTTAAATTGGAATAATATATTTGAAATGTTGGTTTTTTTAATATGAAGAAAACTTATATTTTCTTTTTAATATAATATATATGAAGAATCTTATATTGAACTTTAAAATAAAATCAGCAAGCAACATCTTTGAGAAACCTTAAGCCTTAATCCATTAAGAAACTTTCTTCCTTGCAAGTGAATTTAGCCCATTAAAGAAAATAATATTCTTGAGTGAGACTGGCGGGAGAGAATGGGCCATATGCTATGTGGTAATCAACTTTTTTTACACACTATAGTAGAATTACTCATTACCATTATTTCTCGTAAGTAGAAAAGTAGTTAAGATGTCAAAATTCAGATCATCAATGTTTCTGTCCTATTGTCCATAATGTGTTCTTTTTTTAATATGTTATATACGATAATTATGGATTACGATGACAAAAATTGGATGAATCTCCTAAAATGGACGGATGAGTATATCCGTGTCACGACCCAAACCCCGCACTGTTCGTGATGGCGCTTCTCGTGAAGATGAGGCCAGCTAACTAACCCAACTTATCTTTTTAGAATTGTTAACATTAATAAGCAGATTTAATATATTTAATAACCACAGTCTATCGAAAGATCTCTTTAATAAGTGTAGAATAAAACCCAAATACAGCACAAATCGGGGTATCACAAGTCACGAGCATCTATCAGAGTATAACTACAATTACAATACCTAAAATATACAAGGCCGGAATAATGAACAACAGAAAGAGAAGCGGTGCTGCGAACGCAGGCAGTCACCTCGCTACTCCTATAGCTCTGCCTCTGATCAGCCAGAACCCACTACCGGGTGATCAAATACCTGCATCTGCACGCGAGGTGCAGGGAGTAAAGTGAGTATTCCAACTCAGTGAGTAGTAAGGGTAAATAACAACTGAGCAGTAAGAAATCACGTAAAGCAAACCATCATACTATATAGGAGTAGTGAAAAGCCCTTTGAGAGAAAGTAGTGAAGCTGTAAAACCTTTAGAAATATCTTAGCTCAGTTTAAAACCTCTTTTAAAAATGACTTTTTCAACAGTTATGCAATGAATGCAAAACAAATAGTGCAGAAAAGCATAGAAGTCCGCCTCTCGGGCACCACACTTGGTTATCAGATAGTACCAGAACAACAGGTGAATATTGTAAGAAGAACCACAAACAACATATAATGGCAGACAAATGAAATAAGGTAAACCCATCAAACAGTACCGGTACTGCTGCGGTGTGCAGCCCACTCCACATATCGTAGCGGCGTGCAGCCCGCTCCATTTATCGTTGATGGTGCTCACTGGGGGTGTGCAGACTCCAGGAGGGGCCCCTTACGGCCCAAGCGGAATATCAAGCCATCTCGTGGCATCAATCTAGGCCATCGGCCTCATATCAATATCAGTATAACACTGCTGCGGCGTGCAGCCTAATCCATAAGTATCCTCATAATACAATCCCTCGGTCTTACTCAGTCAGCAAAATCACATAAGCCACTCGGGCAATAATAAACCATGATGCTCAGCACAAAAATATGTTTAGTAATATCATTTCGAGTGTTTAAGGTATAATAACTTGGCTGAGTTTTAAAACAGTGGAGATTATAACAAGTAATTTCAGTCAAATACGCAGTAAATTCATCAATAGGGATGAACCAAGTCACAATCTCCAATGGTGCTCTACCCCACCTCGCTATCCGCCGTGCAAGTCACCTCGATACAGCACTATGATGTGCAAATTCGGGGTTTCAAACCCTCAAGATGTCATTTACAATCATTACTCACCTCGAACCGGCAAAATTTCTACCTCGCGACGCCCTTGCCCCTCAACTCGGCCTCCACGCGCGTCGAATCTGACTAAAACGACAATTAATACGTCACAATAGGCTAAGGGAACATAACCCAATCGAAAAAAATCGAAGAACATCAAAAATCACGAAATTTGCAAAACTCGAGCTCTGGGCCCACTTCTCAAAAATCAAAAAATTTAACACCTTATCTCACCACGAGTCTATACATATCAAGAACTCCCAAATCCGAGCCCAAGTGACCCATCAAAATCCACTTTGAAATATCAAATTCCAAGCCCTAGCTTTTCCCCCCTTTTTGATGAATTTCCATAAATTTCTATGTTAATTTCTACCATTAAATCATGTATTTAGGTCATAGAACTCACCTCTAATCACACCCAGTCGAAATCACCTTCAATTCCCGTCCAAAAGCTCTTAAGTTTGCTCAAAGATGGTGGAAAAATGCCTTAGCTCGCGGAACAAAATAAACCTTTAAAACCCTTTTGTCCAACTCTTTTCGCTTCTGCGATACTCTTACCACTTCTATAGTTTTCGCTTCTGCAGAATCCCTCCGCTTTTGTAGAACTTATTATTTTGTCCAGGACCGCTTCTGTGGGCGCCGCATCTGCGAATCACCATCCGCTTCTGCGGGCGCCGCATCTGCGAATCACCGTCCGCTCCTGCGGAATTTCCTCTATGCCCAACCTTCGCTTTTGAGAACCCTTTACCGCATCTGCGGAACTCATCCTCCTTAGCACCTTTCGCACCTGCGACCCCCTTCACGCATCTGCGGAATCGCATTTGCGGTCTCTTTTCTGCAGATGCGGAAATACCAGAACCAGCAACTAACAACAATGCTACAAGTCCAAATTCATCCCAATGGCCATCTGAAATCATCCTGAGGCCCCCCGAGACCACAATCAAAAGTGCCAACCCAACATAAAACATCACTCGAACTTGCTTCAATCATAGACACATCACAAACAACATCAAAACCATCAAATTACATCGGATTCAAGCCTAAGTTCTTCTAAAACTTCTGAAATACGCATTTGATAAAAAACTCAACCAAATGATGTCCGAATAACCTGAAAATTTGCACACACATCGCAAATGACATAATGAAGCTACAAGAACCCTCGAAATTCCATTCTGACCCTCGGATCAAAATCTCAGCTATCAACCGGAATTCGCTAAAATACTAACCTCGCCAATTCAAGCCTAATTCTACATCGGACCTCCAAAATCACTTCCGATCACACTCCTAAGTCACAAATCATCGCCCGAAGCTATCTGAATCATCGAAATTCACATATGAGCCCTCTAACTCATAGGTCAACATCCGGTTGACTTTTCCAAACTAAGCTTTCCTTAAAGTGACTAAGTGTCTCATTTCCTTCTAAAATCAATCCAAACCAACTCGATCACATGAGATATGGATAATGAAGCATAGAGAAGCTGAAAATGGGGGAAACGAAGCAGTAACTCATTAGACGACGGGTCGGGTCGTCAGATCCTCCCCAACTTAAACAAATGCTCATCCTCGAGCGTACCCAGAGTTGTTCTAGAATCCAACCCATGGCTGAATAACCTTACCATGTATATACCCAGGGGTGATCCCCCGTCACCCTATCTCACATAGGTCTGATTACACATTGTCACTGCAATTTCATAATCCAATCTAGCCCATAAACCTTACAACCACATTTCTATTTCCGAAATCATACACAAGTTCAGAACCTCCCATCTATATTTAGAACAAGTCCGAACCAGCTGTAATAATTCATACTTGCAACCTTAGGTGCAATTACCTAATATTCCACATAACTCAAACATATGCAGCGATAACTCCCATTCACAGCAGCTGCACACAAGGCTTGAATACCGGTAGAAAACCTCTTAACAACTAAAGTTTCTTTCCAATACTTTTACGTATATTGCAACTGAAAACTAAAACACGCAGTAAACCATCATAATTTCTCAGATCAACCATTCATGAAACCACTTCTCCTTTGGCAAATACTACATCAAATTTCTGAGTCGAAGCTCGATATTATCCTTCCAACGTACTGAAATCGAATCTGCTCGTACTCATTAAAGATCCCAAAAATCTCATCTAATCAACACACCACTCTGGTGACATTACACATTAGTACAGGACTAAGCCACAATTCACACAATACACGCTCCAATAAGAAATAGTCCGAACATACTCAATTCATGAAAATAACTCAAATAAAAGAGTTGTACCTCAAGCTCTCCAGTACCACCACAACACAAGACGGAGAACCCATCTCTCATCATAGAGACAGAACATACGAATCTAACTCGCAATATCATCATTCGCATAACTTCACCCCAATGCGTGACCTTATCCAGTACGAACCGCTTACGCAATAGGCCACCCCGTACATAATCAAAAGTCTCATATGATGTTACAAAGTGCCAATAGGCTACCGATTAAAATGCGGTACAAAAAGGAAGATGAACTCTGGAAGGAACTACCTAACTCACGCACTAATACGTGCTATCCTGAGAAAATAGGAAGCAAGGCATAAAAACAAATAGCATATAGAAAACTATGCTCAATATCACATTGTTGCGGCGCGCAACTCGATCCAAATAACACACTCATGGCGGCGTGCCACCCGATCCACACATAACACTCACTTAAAGAGGTGTACATTGAGCTAAATTGCTCATTAATATAAAATATCGAATTTCGGTCACAAGCACGCTAAGTGCATAATACCATCCCTGAGGGGACATATAGCACTATAAGCTACCAAAACTCAAGCTCAACTGAGGTGTGATATACAATCTGAATCTTGGGAGCCATTTTGCTCATAAACATCATTTCTACGTGGATCCTCAACACATAAGCATTTTTTCAAATCGTCTCACAACTCACACGGCGTAGTGTATCACTGCATAAAATTTCTGACAACGAAATAACACCTTGACTCCTCCTCCATAAGGAGCGCATCACTGAAATGAACCCGTTTAGCCTGACATAGAGCCAATATTTACATTTAAATCCATCCGCCGACCTCAAGCCGATTCTGATCGAACTGAATTAGGTTAATTACCTTTCAAAGGTCCCTAACAACTCATCTTCCGCTCGTAAAACATAAGAACATCCATCATAGTTGGAGAAATCATCCGTAGTCCACAACTCAATAGACTGAGTGCCCTCCGAGCATATTTTCTCAATTCAACGATATTATCACAACCTTCATACTAGGTTTAAGTCTTCAATCAATCAAGTGACTAACTGCCATACTTACACAATCTTCCTATGGGACACCCTCCCACAACCTACCATTATGAATAACTGGGTCATACCTCCAAACCACCAGTCGTACTAACGCTAAAAATCGATCAAGAATCATTAACTAGGGTGCAAAGTCTTTTCACAAAACACCGTTCTCAGGTGACGCTAAAGACAATACCGATTTACCTTAAACTACGAGACTTCTTCCCTACTCATCCGAGCTCGTGACATCTTTGTCCATACCGAGTTGTTACCTCTATCTTCACTTCAAATTCCATTCCACTCATTACACCCAACATGCCAACATACGATAGAACACGCTCTTCATCACAGCTTCGTAACCATTATTAGATTAACACTTCATCATATAAAACTCTCCACTTAACTCACTTTAGGAGAACCATAACAACACATAGGTGAATTCTCATAACCGTAGAATATGCAAATCTCTAAGTAGTGGTACAACCCATCATGACCCTTTCGGGATCCGCCTATACGTAACAGGCCCATAACAATGGAATACTCTTGATTAGCATCGTTTACAACAGACGACAGGCCTCACCTGTACCGCCACAAATCACCCGTGTAACTTGATCATACTGAAGGAATTGATCTCTACCACCAATATGCCAATAGATATATGGCTAACCAATCTATCTTCTTTCAACTTACCCTGATTTCCCTAGGAATAATAGTAACTGCATTCAACATATAACACCATCTATCCGCACTCATCCCGAGTGGCTTTAAATCACGAGACCATGCTGTCTCACATCCCAACCATTTCGTACCTTCCAACTGCTACATCGCAAGTCAAAACATCATAGAACATTCTACAAAATTTCGAACCATTACCTGCACCTTCCTGATAGTGCTACATAGAAGCCCATAATGGATATAGAAAAATTACACATCTTGACCTCTCCCAATGGAGACTTAGTTTATAATCACATATACAAATTCAAGATACCCAATTGTCACATGTTGAATCTCGAACATATTAGTACCATTCTTGAGAATCATTTACCATTATTGAGAATCATTTACTCTGTTTAACTGCATTTAGCCTGATCCCATGAACAGAACCACCCGTGCCTCGTTAGCACTCTGACACTGCAATATATGACCTCGTCACAATACAAGCAAGCATCTTCCTACTCTATGCACCGAGCACTCTTTACTAACAACAACTTAAGACATCATGTGATTCTCACACACATATGAGGCACCGTATAACCTTTGAAAATAAAAATAAATCTCTTCACAACCATCCTCGACCCCAATCTCCGTAAGCCATAACTGACTCACCAACGCGCTTCAAACTGGAACCAACACAGCACTTCGCCATGCAATAAACTTAATCAATAGCAAACTCCCTAACTTGGCTCAAAGCCATAGATTAAAACGCACTCAATAAATCATACGCATGTACTCTACTGTTGTCATAATATCATAGTGAGATTAACTCAAATCCCTTATAAGCTCGTGAAAACATAGATCAGTTAGAATTTAACACTTCTACAATTCTCACCTTCACCTTTGCAACAGATACACCCACTCCCTAAGAGACCAATTTAGATTGCAACATATGTATTTTACTTGTGATTGACATCTTCTAACAGACAACATAGGGGTCACACCACTTCAAAACACTCCGCAGGAGATAACCCACCTGCTTTGCCTCAATATAACATTTTTGTATACCTTCCACCATCATACACATTACACAGTCACTTAGTCTTCTTGAGTCTGAACTCATACCGCAACATGCAACTTACTTCACTCCCTACTAGGAGTCTTGAAAAGATTCTTCACATGCCCATAACTCGGGGCTACACATCCAATCACAATGGAGATCATACACTTAATAGTTCATCTATCATCCAGTAGACCTTCCCCGTCACTTCCAAGTCATATAGATACCTCTCGCAGTACTAACATACTCATCACATAGCTACCCAACCATCATTCCCGCTAATAGAGACAATATCAAACGTATAAGTTCAAAACCATGTGTTCACACAATCAGCACCTCGGTGCTCAAGCCATAGACAAGGATTCGGCCTCAAGTTCTCCAGACTGGCCCAACATAAACTCATAGAGATTACATCTCGCCCCTAGATCGAGGAATCATAAGCCATCAAGGCATATCTATTACAGAGCGCTCATACGCGCATGCGAACGCATGGAAAGAATTTTAAGAGTTACATTTCAAGCTGAATCAAGGATGCACGATAAGAATTCCAAGAATATAAAGTTTTCCTAAAGGTTCTGCAGCCTCCCGAGGATAAGTGCAGACTTCTCCGTACCGATCTGCAAGACTCTACTAAACCTGCTCATGACTCGTGATACCTAGTAACCTAGGCTCTGATACCAACTTGTCACGACCCAAACCCCACACTGGCCGTGATGGTGCCTCTCGTGAAGACGAAGCTAGCCAACTAACCTAACTTATCTTTTTAAAATTATTAATATTAATAAGCAGATTTAATATATTTAAATAACCACAGTCTATCGAAAGATCTCTTTAATAAGTGCAGAATAAAACCCAAACACAGCCAAAACCGGGGTGTCACAAGTCACGAGCATCTATCAGAGTATAACTACAATTACAAGACCTAAAATATACAAGTTCAGAATAATGAACAGCAGAAAGAGAAGCGGTGCTGCGAACGCAGGTAGTCACCTCGCTACTCCTATAGCTCTGCCTCTAATCAGCCAGAACCCGCTACCGGGTAAACAAATACCTATATCTGCATGCGAGGTATAGGGAGTAAAGTGAGTACTCCAACTCAGTGAGTAATAAGGGTAAATAACAACCGAGCAGTAAGAAATCACGTAAAGCAAACCATCATGCTATATAGGAGCAGTGAAAAGCCCTTTGAGAGAAAGCAGTGAAGCTGTAAAACCTTTAGAAATATCTTAGCTCAGTTTAAAACCTCTTTTAAAAATGACTTTTTCAATAGTTATGCAATGAATGTAAAACAAATAGTGCAGATAAGCACAGAAGTCCGCCTCTCGGGCACCACACTCGGTTATCAGATAGTACCAGAACAACAGGTGAATATTGCAAGAAGAAGCACAAACAACATATAATGGTTGACAAATGAAATAAGGTAAACACATCAAACAGTACCGGTACCGCTGCGGTGTACAGCCCACTCCACATATCGCTGCGGTGTGCAGCTCGCTCCGTTTATCATCAACGGTGCTCACTGGGGGTGTGCAGACTCCGGGAGGGGCCCCTTACAGCCCAAGCACAATATCAAGCCATCTCTTGGCATCAATCTAGGCCCTCAACCTCATATCAATATCTGTATAACACTGCTGCGATGTACAACCTGATCCATAAGTATCCTCACAATACAGGCCCTCGGCCTTACTCAGTCAACAAAATCACATAAGCCACTCAGGCAATAATAAAACAAAATGCTCAGCCCAAAAATATTTTTAGTAATATCATTTCGAGTGTTTAAGGCATAATAACTTGGCTAAGTTTTAAACTAGTGGAAAATATATGACTGAGTTCAAATATATAATTAAAAATAGTGAGGAATTATCAACAACAATCCCCGAAGGGTTCAAATAGCCGGCATGAAGCCCAAATATGGCAATCAGCCCACATTATGATGATAACAAGTAATTTCAGTCACATACGCAGTAAATTCATCAATCGGGACGGACCAAGTCACAATCCCCAATGGTGCTCTACCCTACGCTCGCTATCCGGCGTGCAAGTCACCTCGATACAGCACTATGCTGTGCAAATTTGGGGTTTCAAAACCTCAGGATGTCATTTACAATCATTACTCACCTCGAACCGGCGAAATCTCTAGCTCGTGACGCCCATGCCCCTGAACTCGGCCTCCACGCGCATTGAATCTGACAAAAAGCACAATGAATACGTCACAATAGGCTAAGGAAATATAACCCAATCAAAAAAAATTGAAGAACATCGAAAATCACAAAATTTACAAAACCCGAGCCCCGGGCCCACTTCTCAAAAATTAGAATATTTAACACCAACGGATTCCTTATCTAGCCACGATTCTATACATATCAAGAACTCCCAAATTTGAGCCCAAGTGACCCATCAAAACCCTCTTTGAAATATCAATTTCCAAGCCCTAGCTTTTTCCCCTTTTTGATGAATTTTCATAAATTTCTATGTTAATTCTACCATTAAATTATGTATTAAGGTCATAGAGCTCACCTCCAATCACACCCAGTCAAAATCACCTTCAATTCCCATCCAAAAGCTCTTAAGTTTGCTCAAAGATGGTGGAAAAATGCCTTTGCTCGCGGAACAAAATAAACCTTTAAAACCCTTCTGCCCAACTCTTTTCACTTCAGCGATACTCTTATCGCTTCTGCAGTTTCCGCTTCTGCGGAATACCTCCTCTTTTGTGGAAATTATTATTTTGCTTAGGACCACTCCTGCAGTCTAAATCCGCTTCTGCAGGCGCCGCATTTGCGAATCACCATCCGCTCCTGCAGAATTTCCTCTATGCCCAACCTTCGCTTCTGCGAACCCTTTACCATATCTGCGGAACTCATCCTCCTTAGAACCTCTTGCACCTGCGACCCCCTTCACGTATCTACGAAACCACATCTGCAGTCCCTTTTCCGCAGATGCGGAAATACCAGAACCAGTAACTAACATCAATGCTACAAGTCCAAATTCATCCCGATGGACATCTGAAATCGCCCCGAGCCCCCCGGGACCACAACCAAAAGTGCCAACCCAACCTAAAACATCACTCAAACTTGCTCCAATCATCAAGACACCATAAACAACACCAAAACCATCAAATTACATCGGATTCAAGCCTAAGTTCTTCTAAAACTTCTGAAATATGCATTTGATCAAAAACCCAACCAAACGACGTCCGAATAACTTGAAATTTTGCACACACATTGAAAATGATTTAGTGAAGCTATAACAACTCTCGAAATTCCATTCCGACCCTCGGATCAAAATCTCACCTATCAATCGGAATTCGCCAAAATACTAACCTCGCCAATTCAAGCCTAATTCTACACCGGACCTCCAAAATCACTTACGATCACACTCCTAAGTCATAAATTATCCCCCGAAGCTAATCGAATTATCAGAATTCACATCCGAGCCCTCTAACTCATAGGTCAACATCTGGTTGACTTTTCCAAACTAAGCTTTCCTTAAAGAGACTAAGTGTCTCATTTCCTTCTAAAATCAATCCAAACAAACTCGATCACATGAGATATGGATAATTAAGCATAAAGAAGCTGAAAAATGAGGGAAATGAAGTGGTAAATCATGAGACGACGGGTCGGATCGTCACAATCCATGGAGTGAATGATTTTGTTGATAAGGCATTTGAACGAGCCGCCCAAGGAAATGAAATAATATGCCCTTGCAAAAAGTACATGAATCACTATTGGTATTATAGAAATGTGGTGGAAGATCATTTGGTTGCTCATGGATTTGTTGAAGGTTATACCAAATGGGTTTTCCAAGGGTAAGGAATTTCCTCGAGAAATACAACTCATCCAAGCAATGATGATGAAGGTTCTACCATGCATAGACGATATTGATGGTCTATTCATGATACATTTAGAAATATAGAGGGTCAGACAGGGGAGGAAGAAGGAGTTGGGGAAAGAATATCTGAAGATGCAAAGAAGATTTTCAAATTATTGGAGGAAGGCAAACAAGAGTTATACCTGGGGTGTGAAATTTTCAATAAACTAAGTTTCACAATTCGGTTATACTTGCTTAAATCCTTGCATGGGTTAAGTAATGTGGTTTTCTCAGATTTGTTAGAGTTGATAAAAGAGGCATTTCCCTTTGCTCAGGTACTAGAATCTTTCATCAAGGCTAGAAACATGATAAAAGATTTGGGTCTTCATCATGAAAAAATACATGCATGCCCTAATGACTGCATGTTATTTTTGAAAGAAAATGCGAATGCCGATACTTGCTCTTTGTGTGGGTCTTCAAAATGGAAGAGTGCTAGTCCTTTGACTAAAGCAAGCTCTAAAATCCTTGCAAAGGTTTTAAGGTACTTTCTTTTAAAGCCTAGGCTTCAGAGGATATTCATGTGTCCTGAAACGGCTGCTGTAATGAGATGGCATGCTAATGAATGACCAAATGATGGTAATATAAGACATCCTGCTGAGGGGGGAAGCTTGGAAGGCTTTATTCTTTGCACCCAAAATTCTCTAGAGATCCTCAGAATGTTAGATTGGGTCTTTCAAGTGATGGTTTCAACCCGTTTCGGACTATGAGCATTTCTCATAACACGTGGCCTGTGTTAATGAACTATAATTTATCACCGTGGATTTGCATGAAGCCGTAGTATATAATGTTTTCTATGATCATTCCAGGTCCATCATCACCCGAAAATGATATAGATGTGTACCTACGTCCATTAATTGAAGAATTGTATGAGTTATGGGAAACTAGGATAAACACATTTGATGCTGAAACCAACCAATCTTTCTGAATGCGTGCTGCCTTATTGTGGATAGTTAGTGACTTTCCAGCATTACCAATGCTTTCAGGATGGAGCACTAAGGGGAGATTAGGATGCCTCACTTGTAATTATGTCACATGTTCTCAATATCTCAAATATAGTCACAAGATATGTTACTTGGGCCATCGATGTTTTTTGCCTCGTGATCATCCATTCTGAAGAGATAAGAAGTCTTTTGATGGTAAGGAGGAGCATAGACTTGCACCTGCTCCTTTGTCGGGTGAAGAAGTATTTGAAGAGATGCTTGAATTCAACAATATCTTTGGAAAGAATACTAAAAAAAGGCCTCGGATTGATAAGGGTCCGTGGAAAAAGAGATCCTTTTTTTTTGAAATGCCATATTGGTAGCATAACAAATTGAGACACGATCTTGATGTGATGCACATCGAGAAAAATATATGTGATATTTTTCTTGGGACTTTATTAGAAACAGATGGAAAATCAAAGGATCATGAAGAATCTCGCTATGAATTACAAGAAATGGGGATACGAAAGGAGCTACAACCAAGAATAAATAATGATGGAACTATAAGTGTGGCTAAATCTATTTCTACATGGAACCTAAACAGAAAAGTTTATTTTGTTCTGTCATAAAAAATTCTAAATTATCAAAAGGTTGTGCTTCGAATATTTCAGAACGCGTGCAAGTGAAGGAGATGAAAATATCAGGGTACAAGAGTCATGACGCTCATTTTATAATGCATTACTTCCTCCAGGTTGCTGTTAAAAAGTGTTGCCCAAGAATGTTCCATTGTCCTTGATTAGGTTGAGAATTTTTTTAGAGCTATATGTAGTAAGGTCATAAGGCGAAGAGATTTTGAAACAATGTAGTCTGAAATTGTTGAAATAACATGCGAGATTGAAAAGATTTTTCATCCAACATTTTTTGACATAATGCCACATTTGCCTATTCATTTGGTGAATGAAATTAAGCTTGGGGTCCGGCTCATCTCTGTTGGATGTATCCCATTAAGAGGAACCTATGTAAGTACAAGGCATCTGTACGTAATTGATCTAGTCCAGAAGCGTCAATAGCATAGGGGTTTGTGGTCGATGAGTGCTTGACTTTTTGTTCGAGATATCGACATGATGACGTTAAGACAAAATTTAGTAGGTACCAAACTGTGGATGATGAGTGCTCTCAAAAATTTTCACCTATATTCCCTAATATAAGCCATCCAATTGGAAGTAAGAAAAAAATACTTTTCTCATGGATTCACATTTATACTTTGAAGCATATCGATATGCTTTGTTAAATACTGGAGATGAACAAATGGAAAAGTATATTGGGTGCTAGTGGTATCCTTTATGCACGGGTAGGCTTGAAAGGCTAAAAAGGTTTTGCACATAATCACAACGAATGCCTAAGATCATTCCTCCAACCAAACATACTATCATTAGCATTGAAAGACTAACCGGGCAAGTTCTAGATGATAGAAGTAAACATAAGAATTATATACAAACAGAGAACTCACACATACATTGTACATGAACTGCTTCATTCACATTATTTGACACTTCTGAGTAACCATTCTGCAACTCAAAGCTTTCATCACAAGCACAAGTATAATTATGGGTTTCCATAGAGTCACAGAGCGAGTCTCAGATTCACAGAATTGATCATAGAGACAAATTCCCTTAAGACAGTCGTCAATCTATCTATCATTGGGAAAAGTCGACAAGAATGACTATAGGAGGGTATGCGCTATGTACAGGTATACATGCTCGATACTAGGCAACTATACCAAACTGGTCACAATGATTTACACCTAAGATCCTGATTCTACTATTACACCTTTGGAAAAGAACTAGAAAAAGAAAAACCAAGGGGAATTGATTCACAAACTATTATTAACAAACACGAACTCAACAACAGAAATCAAAAACAATATCATAACATCACTCATATACCAGAGTTATACCAATGTACACAGATACATGATATGCATAAGTACATGAGTTTCCAGCTATATACACAACAAAAAAAATCATAAAATGCTACCTGCCCACCCCCAACTGAAAACGATGCATTGTCACCAATGCGCAGAAGTAAAGAGTAGAGTTTGAGGGGAAGCTCCCTGAGGCACACTAAGTGCTATGGGAGTCGGCAACTGGCTGAGTGCCGGAGGGATCATCCTCTGATGTGGCTGTGAGAACTGGCACTGGCTCAGTCGGGAGTGTGATCTCCTCCGCTGGTGGCTGCTCTGAGGTAGGGGAAGGAACTGGCTGTGCAGCTGGAGCTGGAGCTGGTGCTAGAGGGACAATATCATCGGCTGGCACCTGAGAGCTACTGGATGCACCCGCTGTAGATGGGGATGCTACAGGAGCTGTAGGACCTCCTCTGTCTATCAAAGATCTCTGCAGGGAAATCTTCATCTGTGCCCTCTCTACCTCATCAGCAGCAGCATCCTCAATCTTATCATCCTGAGTAGAAACCTGAGCAACCATTTTCCCCTTATCATCAACCTGAGGGGCTTCGTCACTGGAAAACCCCGAACTATATTCTTCATCTTCTTCCTCATCCTCTCTGTCACCCTCCAACTTACCCGAACCACCGGTCTTCTCATCAGAAGAAATATCAATAGGACCAGTGGGGCTGTGGTATGAGAGCCTTCGGGAGTAGAAACCACAGGATCCGTCATCAAATTCGTGAAATCAAGCCCCAAGTCTGGAGCTGTGCCCGTACCTTGATCACCTTCCGAGGGAAGGAGGGATGAAAGATCGCATTCCAAGTTTTGCATATTTTGGAATTCGACCTTCATAGAAGCAACCTCCTTCTTGAGGTCAGTCAGGGCACTCATCTCACCTCTTTCCAATTTCTCCACCCGCAACTCAATTCCCTTTAGCCGTTCCGCATACACTGATTGCTTTTACTGAATATCTGTCACGGCTACTTGCATGGGAGTGAGGGCTTGCTTGATCAAATTAGGCAGAGTCTTCAAAAGCTGGTCAACTTTTGCATTGGCATGTTGGGCCAATATACCAAGCTTTGAAACTGCCAGAGTAGCAGGTGGGGCCTGAGCAGTGGTAGGCCGAGCAGTGGTAGATGTAGGGGCAGTCTGAGGAGTGGAGGACTCTGCAACATCGGCCTGAGGAGTGACAGACGGCTGGGATGAAGGAAGGTACTCCTAAACTACAACCACGTGAGGCACCACAGCGTTACCAAGATAGTTGATATCAATAATCCCTGCCTCCTTACCCATTTTGTCTTTCCGATTATCTACCGGGACCTTAGCAGCTTGGCATAGAGCGGTGATCAATGCTGGGAATGGGAGAGATGTAGCATCTTGCATGGCTCGCTTACCCATTTCTTGAAATATGATGGACCCCATATCAATCTTGATGCCCTGCATCATGCAAGCTACCGGGAGAGCCTTCTCAATGGCAATTTTGGTTTCGTTCTGCGTAGGGATCAATCTGGATGCAAGGAATGCAAGCCAGTATCGTCCCTCCCGTGAGAAACTTTCCTTGTAGATCTTGTTTCCTGGTTGTATCCATGCAGGTGTCCCACTGGCAATGACGGAGGCAATCCAGCTACGTTCACCCTCTCTGTTTGCGAACTTGGCATCATACTCTGCTATTGATGTGTCGTCTTCCCAGTCTGGGACAAGTAATTTGTTTATTGCCTTGGCACTGCACTTGACGGTAAAGCCCTAAAATTCTACCTGCTCTAGATACATCCTCTGACGCTTATGGTGCTTGGTTCTAGATGCCCCGTAGGATGCGTAGAACTCGTGCACCATTGATTCGTTGTACTCAGCAGGAGGTTCAGTGAAAGCGGACCATTTCCTCCGCTTGATGTTAGCGAGGATGTGAGGGTACTTCTCCTTCAGCCTATTCAAACTCAATTGCTTTTCAAGTAAAAGTGACCTCTGGAGGATCCCAGCTTTATACCTGTCCCTAGACCCCTCAACTCCCCAGCGGAGATGGTATTCTGCACCTTCAGACCATTGCTTTCTCCGGGCTTCAGTATGTATGTCAACCGCAAGGTGAAGCTCCTCCTCCTCAGACTGAGAGGGCTGTTGCTGTGCATGTTCAACTTTTTTTTTCTTTGCCTTGGGAGGCTTGGTTGCTATTCGTTTTTGTCGGGAGGCCATATCTGCAAAAGGGTGGAATAACAACGTCAAGACTTTGGGAGAAGAACCAGAGAATTTACAAAGAAAAGTCAAAAATGCGGTCCACTCTGCGATCGCATAACCACTCTGCGGACCGCAGAGTCACCGCAAAATTTCATGCCAAATAAGTTGGTTAATATGCGATGCATAATGAGGTCGCATAACCACTATGCACACCGCAGAATCATCGCAGAAAGAACATGTTAAACCTCAAATTTTTCCAGTTCTCTGCTTCAATCTGCGGTAGATATGTGGACCGCAGATCAATTCTGCGACCGCATTCTCCACCGCATTTTCACCATTTTGCTCAGCCAATAAAGGAGTCAATTATGCGGTCATTCTGCGGACCGCATAACAATTTTGCGATCGCAGAATTCATCTTCTCCAGGTGACCTAGGGTTAGGTCTGCGACCATAATGCGGTCCGCATATCAGACATGCGGACCGCAAAACTCATCGTTCTTAGCAGAAAACCCTAGTCTCCTACAATGGCTACCCTATTTTTGCTCAATCCCATTCCCCAGATCATGCTTAGCCCAAAATCGACCACATTTAACAAAAATCAACCACACAAACTAACTTAGACCAAACCTTTGCACACGAGTTTTGAATGAAAGAGAGTGGAAGAGATTCACATACCAGGATCAGTGCACAAATGTCAATTAGAGAGTTGTTGGTGAGTTTGGTGATTGTCCTTGCTTGGTTTCGATCAGACTTCCTTGCCCTTTTTTTTTCTATTTTTTCGTTTTGTTGTATTTACTTTCATTTTCTTCTTTTCTAATTTTTTTCGTTTTGAAGCAAAGTGTATAGGAGACTTACCGGCAAATCTGCGGAGAGATCTGCGGTGGACAAAGCATCGCATAGAACACTATGCGATCGCATATGTGTTCTGCGATGTGGGATATGAAGGAAATTAGAAGGCCTCACATGCGGTCAAATCTGCGGTCGCAGAGTCAACATGCAGGCCGCAGAATGAACATTTTTGCCGCATTTCCAACTGCCAATTTTGGCTCTTCTCTGACTACGTCTGCGGTGGATCTGCGGACCGCAAATCAATTCTGCGGCCACATTTCCGATGCATTTTTCACACTATGCTTTTCCTTCACTTTTTCATGCATTTTCACCAAGTGTTGAGATCTTTTGAACTCCCTGCACTCCAACAGATATTGTAAACGTAAAAAAAATGAAAAATCCAAAGAGAAAAAGGGTGTTACTACCCATGGGTTGCCTCCCATGAAGCGCTTGATTTAACGTCGCGGCACGACGGGATTGATGTTCCTTCAATTTCAC
>MU685936.1:46420-59249 GCA_026770625.1 Nicotiana glauca | reverse complement strand
ATTTTTATTTTTTCTACTTCCAAATTTATATTATTTTTCTCAGATTTATAAAATTGAAAATTTAGACTAATCCAACTAATTAAAGCCTAAAATTAATAACTATTACTTTTTAACAATTTCTAATTAAATGCTAAAATAAACTATTTTTCCGTGATTTTCTTTACATTGTTCCAAAAATGAATTAATACCCACCTGAAATTAAATTCCTAATGTAAATAGATATTTTGTATTATTATTATTTTTTTGAGTTTATTATGCAACTAATTAACACAAAAATGCAACAAATATCAACAAAATTGTAAAAATAATGAAAAATTATTTTATTTGGATTTTAGGAATAATTTGCTTAGGGCAAAAATCACATGCTCACATCTGTATTTTTCTCAATTTGCAGACTATCTCTCTGTATTTCTGTGTGTATTTTCAGTGTGTTTTCAAGCTGAAAATTACTTAAACTCAATCTCTATGTATTTCTCTTAACTCTCAAGGGAATGTCTGGATCTCTCTTCTACTTTCTCTGCATTTCTGTGTGTATTTAAAGACTAGAACCAATCCCCTTTTTTATTCAAATCTTTAACTTTTCAGCTGTATATTCCCTCCCCATGTGCACCCTTTTAGCCTTTATTATTAGCCTATGCTCTAATTCTGATTTTTAGCTCATAAATGGGCACTAGGCTAGTCACATTTCCACTACCAATCCCCCTTTTCCATTCTTAGTTCACCCCACTGACTTAATACTCATTATTTAAATAGTTAGTGCATCACTAACATTGTTAGTCCCTATTTACTTAGGTAAGGGTCCAAATTCCTAACTACCCCCTGAAATCCCCTGTTATCTAATATCCCCTTGAAGTTCTAGGTGTTTACAAATTAAGGTACATAATCCTTCTATCAAACTACAGACAAACAGAATCAAGGAGTCAATTTGAACACCTAAATAGCCTTACTATGAACTGAAATCAAAAATCAACAATTGAACAACTGAAACTAGTATTTACAAAGAAACAAACAAAGAACGCCCTATTTCAAACTTTGAATCAATTACACTATCCATCTAACAGGGAATCAAACGGTACTAACATACTGATTTCAATTACATCCAACTCAACGTACCTAAATTAAAAACTAAAATCCTAATGGCGATCCCGAACATTTAACGATTAACACAGAAGATATTTAAAACTAAAACTAAACAGAATGGACGAACAAAATCGGAGAATCAGAACATTTTGAAAAAAATAAAAGAAAGGAGCAGGAGATGAGGAGTGACCAGGAACAATGCAAGAAAGAAAAGAGAATAAAAACGAATAAAAGAGAAATACCTAAACACTGGCCAATCTTTGAAATTCTTTCCCCAGACTCTCGATTTTGACCACACGGGGTCTTAGCCATGTGTTTTCAAGTCAAGATCCACTGTGATCTCAATCGCTAATGAACCCATCGATTTCAAGTTAGGGCTCAGACTCAGATTTGATATTCGAGAGGTTATAATATCATTTGAGGGAAAATAATAATGGATTAGGCATTAGGATGTTAAGGGGTTTGTGTGGTGAGAATTTGGGGTTGAGGGGAGGTGGCACCGCCACCGGGGAATTTTGGGGCTGCGCTAGGGTTCACGGCTTAGATCGGATATTCGACACGTTCCAGGAACATTCGAAGGAAGGGGGTTTGGATTTGGGATGATGAGGTGCTGATGGTCATTTGGTGTTATTTTGGTGGCCATCAGAGATGGTTCCACCAGACATGGCGGAGGGGCTGTTAGGGTTTTGATTATTCAAGGCGGTAGGATAGGATTCAAAGGAAACTGAGGGTGGAACGGAGATGGGGGGTCGTGGTGAACACATGGTGTAAATTTGGGATGGTTTGGGCCACCGAAACTGTCGTGAGGCGATTTTCAGTGGGCGGAGGGCAAGGTGGTGAGAGACGGGGTTGTCTCTGAGTTGTTAGAGACGAGATAGGGGTGGGGGTTTTGAGGGGGGTGGGTGTGGTATTTTCTTTTATATGCAGGTGGAATTGATTCCAAGCCGCTGGATCAACTGAGATCAACGACGTGGATCAGTTCACTTATGTAAAATGGGGTCGTTTTGGCCGGTTGGGGGATTGTGTCGGTTACTGGGGTGGACGGGTTGGGTTGCGAGGATAATACTGGACCGTTCGATCGAATGAAACGAACGGTTCAGATCAACAAACATGAAACGACGTCGTTTAATTGATGCTGGAGATGGAATGAACCATTCGATCTAATGAGATCGACGATTGAGACTTATCAGTTCTGAAACGACGTCGTTTGGCTAAACTGGTGGTGGATAGGATTTTGGACTGGTTTTAGGCCTGGACTGGGGCGTTTTGGACGAGTTGGCCCGATTTGATTTCCTCTTCATTATTTTCCTTTTCTTTTATTTTCTAATTATTTTCCCAAAATTGATACTAATACTCCTAAATTAAACCGTAAACCCTAATCAACTCAAAATACCAATTAACTTTAAATAAGAATTCTCACAAGTGATTAAATACCAAATCATACGATTAAACACTAAAAATGCAAAGTGCATTATTATTTTTATGTTTTCTTCATTTTATAAAATAAGTAATTTACTACTTAACTTAAAAGTTATAAAATTAAGACCTGAATGCAAACGCAACCTATTTTTGTATTTTTCCATTAATTTAGACAGAATAAACATGCATAGACAAATGCAACCAATAACGAAAAATACTACGACAATTCACAAAATTGCACACAAAAAAGAAAAAATTATTTTTTTTGAATTCTTTGGGAGTAATTAACATAGGGAAAAAATCACGTGCTCACAGCTGCCCCTCTTTGCTCGTAAACATGAAGGGTTTTCGTGCAAAGATAAAGTGAGCGGTTACGAGCGATTTTTGCCCGTTTGAATATTTCGTGTGAAGCATTTTTAAAAGATTTGACCGAACCTTTGCTTCAAAGGTCTCCTATATATCCTTGGCTAAAAAAGAATCAGGTCAATGTAGTTCGGGAAATTTTGGTAACTGGGACTACCATGAAGTTGTGTTTACTGTTTGCCACAGCTGCTGTTACTGCTTGCTGACCTCCTTATCAGATCATGTTAAAAGAAAAATAAAGAAGCATAGACTAGGCTATATAGTCTATGAATTACAATCCTATCTAGACCTTCAAACTTGCTCTTGTGTTTCTTGTTGCCTTGTTGTCTTGTATTCTCTTATAGCAATTCCTTTGTTGCTGCCTTGCACCGACTTCTTGACTTGGATTATATTCCTATGCTCTCCAGGCGGCTTCCTGACTTCACAACTTTAACCATTACACCTTTGTTCTCCAGGCGGGCTCCTGACTTCACAACTTTAACAATTACACCTCTGTTCTCCAGGCGGGCTCCTGACTTCACAACTTTAACAATTACACCTCTGTTCTCCAGGCGGGCTCCTGACTTCACAACCTTAACCATTACACTTCTGTTCTCCAGGCATTCTCCTGACTTCACAACTTTAACAATTACACCTCTGTTCTTCAGGTGGGCTCCTGACTTCACTACTTTAAAAATTACACATCTGTTCTCTAGGCGGGCTCCTGACTTCACTACTTTAAAAATTACACCTCTGTTCTCCAGGAGGGCTCCTGACTTCACAACTTTAACCCTTACACCTCTATTCTCCAGGCGGGCTCCTAAATTCACTACTTTAAAAATTACACCTCTGTTCTCCAGTCAGGCTCCTGACTTCACAACTTTAACAATTACACCTCTGTTCTCCAGGCGGACTCCTGACTTTACAACTTTAACCATTACACCTCTGTTCTCCAGGCGGGCTCCTAACTTCACTACTTTAAAAATTACACCTCTGTTCTCCAGGTGGGCTCCTGACTTCACAACTTTAAAAATTACACCTCTGTTCTCCAGGAGGGCTCCTGACCTCACTACTTTAACAATTACACCACTGTTCTCCTGGCGGGCTCCTGACTTCACTACTTTAAAAATTACACCTCTGTTCTCCAGGCGGGCTCCTGAATTCACTACTTTAACAATTACACCTCTGTTCTCCAGGCGGGCTCCTGACTTCACACCTTTAAAAGTTGTAAAGAAACTTTTCTGCCGCAGTTTGGTAGCTGTTTGGTACTTGCTCTCTTTTTGCGAAAAATTTTCTCCGCTATCAACAACACTTCCTGTCCCTATTTCAGACACAAAGAAAAAGTCGGTCAGTTTAAGGTGTGGTGATTGGATGTGATATTCATGCTGGGGATGGTTTTTCCCTTTTCTCCTTTCCATACTCGGTTTTGTCTGACTGCCTTGAACTCGGTCAAGAATTTTTGACCCTCTGACTAACCCTTATCCACAAACTTCCCCATTGTTGCTTTCCACTTCTAGTCTTTCTTATCTGATCACATTCCTTTCACAGAATCTTAGACCATTTCATCATTTGGATTTCCAATGACGTATTTCACGTCTCATCATATCATCGTCGGCCTGTCCTAGCCACACTTCGCTTCGCACCATGTTGGAAACTGGTAGTAAGCTTTGAAATTCCTTCTTATTTGTTAGAATCAATTTATTATTGTAAAAGCCTTTAGCCAAAAGAAAAGAAACGCGATGATTTCAAAAGATAAGAATAAAAGAGAAAATCTTCCTTTAGAAGACCGTTTGGGCTTATCTGAATGGGATAAACGATCCCAATTATCATGTTGTGCATTTCGGATTAATCAACCTAGTCTATTCAATTCAATCAATTTCCAGTTATCTTGCTCCTACCTCAAAATTCTCACAATTCAATTCTCTACTAAATTCTATTTTTGTTCTGCTTGATGCCTCGACGGATTTCTGCCGTCAACCTTAACTTGTTCGTTCCTTTCTCATTCCTTGTCGCCTTATGGTGCCTGTGAAGGTTTTCACCAATAAGACTTTCTCATTTTTGGACTTCTCTCAACTTACATCGCCTTACAGTGCCCTTTTGGGTTTTCACTAACAAGACTCTCTCATTTTTGGACTTCTCTCAGCTTACGTCGCCTTACAGTGTCCCTGTGGGTTTTCACTAAATAAGACGCTCTCATTTTTTATTATTCTTGCTTAAAACCGGAGTATTGCCCCTTATATGCATTATCTATACTTGCTTGACTTGGCACCCCTCGAAGACTGATCGGGAGGTATTTCTTTGGATGTTAATATGGGTTTTTGGATAGGTTTGGAAAGAAAAGGGTATCAAAAAGTTCAAACCAAATCCGTTGGGTTAGAATTACAACTTTTGGAACGAACTTTCTCATTTCAAACATAACTTCTGCCCCAATTTCTTGCTTAGGGACCTTTTGAGTTTTACTTCCTTATGACTGAGCCATGAAGCTGCCTACGTATCCTTAAGAGGAATCAGGTCAAACGTAGTTCACCCGAATTCCTTGCCGTTACAGTTTTCTTTTCATTTATTATATTTTTTTCTTTTTGTTTTCCTTTTCTTTATTTTTTCCTTTTTCTTTTCTTTCTTATCTTTTCCTTTCTTCTTTGTTATTGATTCCAAAAGAGGTGTACGAAATAAAATAAATAAGGCTCAAAGGGGTGAACAAAGGGTAAAGTATTTAGATAGCAGAACAAATTGCTTTCGTCATTTCAACCTTCTAGATAATACCAAGTACAAACAATCAGTGATTTTACTAAAGTAATCATACATAATATCTCTTGACTGCATCAGAATTGATAGCCATATCTATGCATTTTTCTTCAATATATGTTAAACATAAAGCACCATTGGACAAATACTCTGGTTACAATGAATGGTCCTTGCCAATTCGGGGCGAACTTGCCCTTTGCTTCAGCCTAATGTGGAAAGATCCGTTTCAACACTTGCTGTCCCACTTCATACGCTTTTGCCATCCTCTTTTTATACAATTGGCCATGACATACTATTGCTAATATTTTTTCATCAATTAAACTCAATTGCTCCAAACGGGTTTTGACCCACTCATCATCATCGATCTCAGCCCCGGCGACAATCCGAAGAGATTTCGACTTCTGTAGGGATCACTGCTTCAGTGCCATATACCAACAGATAAGGAGTTACACCTACTGAAGTACGAACAGTAGTGCGATAACCCAACAACGCAAATGGTAGCTTCTCATGCCATTGCCTGGAACTTTCTACCATTTTCCTCAGTATTTTCTTTATGTTCTTATTGGCTGCCTCAACTGCTCCATTCGCCTTAGGATGATATGGGGGAATTGTGATGTGTAATCTTAAACTGCTGACATACTTCTTTTATTAAATTGCTATTAAGATTAGAACCATTATCTGTGATGATTTCCTTTGGGATTCCAAATCGACAAATGATATTGGAGTGTACAAAATCAACCACTGCCTTCTTGGTTAGAGACTTGAAAGTTCTAGCCTCAACCCATTTGGTGAAATAATCAATGGCCACCAGAATGAACCTATGCCCATTGGATGCTGCTGGATCAATGGGCCCAATGACGTCTATGCCCTAAGCAACAAAGGGCCATGGTGCCGACATTGTGTGCAATTTCGATGGCGGGGAGTGAATCAAATCCCCGTGTATCTGGCATTGATGACATTTGCGCACAAAGCTGATACAATCATGCTTCATAGTGAGCCAATAATATCCTGCTCGAAGAATTTTCTTTGCCAGAACATATCCATTCATGTGTGGTCCGCACACTCCCGAATGTACCTCGGACATGACAGTCGTGGCTTCTCTAGCATCTATACACCTCAACAAACCAAGGTCCGATGTTCTTTTATACAAAACCCTTCCACTGAGGAAAAACCCACTCGCCAACCGCCGAATTGTTCTTTTTTTATCCCCCGTGGCCTGCGTCGAATATATCCCCATCCTAATGTATTCCTTGATGTCATGGAGCCATGGTTCGCCATCAACTTCTTCCTCTATCACATTACAGTACGCATGCTGATCGTGGACTTGAATATGTAACGGATCAACATAATCTTTGTCCGAATGATGTAGCATTGAGGCTATTGTAGCCAAAGCATCGACAACCTCATGATGAACCCTTGGGATATATCTGAACTCCACTGATCAAAACCGCTGACAAAGATCATGCAATCATTGTCGGTATGGTATGAGCTTCAAATCCCGTGTTTCCCATTCTCCTTGAATTTGATGTACCAGAAGGTCCGAGTCTCCCAAGATAAAAACTTCCTGGGCATCCATGTCTATAGCCAGTCGTAGACCCAAAATACATACCTCATACTCACCCATATTGTTGGTGAAATAAAAGCAAAGTTAAGCCATAACAAGATAGTGATGTCCTGTTTCAGAAAAGAGCACAACCCTTATTCCAATTCCTTTCATGTTGGCAGCCCCATCAAAGTATAGTTTCCAACCTGGTTTTTCGGTTAGTTCCAGGTCATCAATACGCATCGTCTCTTTATCAGGAAAATAAGTCTTCAATGGCTCATATTCTTCATCGACTGGGTTCTTTGCCAAGTGATCGGCCAATGCTTCGGCTTTCATTGCAGTCCTTGTCACATAGACAATGTCAAACTCCGGGAGTAAAATCTGCCACTTTGCAAGTCTCCCTGTGGGCATAGGCTTTTGAAAGATATACTTCAACGGATCCAAGCGGGAAATGAGGTAAGTAGTGTAAGATAACAAATAATGTTTCAATTTTTGAGTTACCCAAGTTAGGGCACAACATGTCTTCTCAAGGTGGGTGTACTTAACCTCATAAGCCGTGAACTTTTTGCTAAGATAGTAGATGGCTTGTTCCTTCCTGCCGGTGATGTCATGCTGCCCCAGTACACAGCCAAATGAATTTTCCAAGACCGTCAAATAAAGAATCAAAGGTCTTCCTGGTTCAGGTGGGACCAACACATGTGGATTTGACAAATACCCATTTATCTTATCAAACGCCTCTTGACATTCTTCAGTCTATTTAACCGTTACATCCTTCTTCAATAACCTAAAAATAGGTTCACAAGTTGATGTGAGTTGAGCAATAAACCTGCTAATATAGTTCAACCTTCCCAAAAGACTCATCACTTCGGTCTTGTTTTTCGGAGTCGGCAATTCTTGGATCGCCTTGATCTTCGACGGATCCAACTCAATGCCCTGCCGACTGACTATAAATCCCAGCAGCTTTCCAGACAGAACACAAAATGCACATTTGGCAGGGTTGAGTTTAATGTCGTACCTGCGAAGCCTCTGAAAGAACTTCCTCAAATCTCCGACGTGGTCGGCCTGTTGCTTTGACTTGATGATTACATCATCCACGTACACCTCAATCTCTTTGTGGTCATTGCTCGCATGTATGTTGCCCTAGCGTTCTTTAAACTAAATGGCATTACTCTGTAGCAATAAGTTCCCCACGGCATGATGAATGCCATTTTTTCTGCATCATCTTCATCCATTAGGATCTGATGATACCCGGCATAGCAATCCACAAAAGATCCAATCTCACGTTTTGCATAATTTTCAATCAAAATGTGGATATTGGGTAGTGGGAAGTTATCCTTTGGGCTTGCTTTGTTGAGATTGCGATAGTCAACACACACTCTGATTTTTCCGTCCTTCTTTGGTACCAGCACAACATTAGCCAACCAATCAGTATATCGAGTGACTCGAATAACCTTTGCATACAGCTGTTTGGTTATTTCTTCCTTAATCTTCACACTCATATTGGTTTTGAATTTCCTCAGTTTTTGCTTGACAGGAGGGAATGCCGGGTCAATAGGCAATTTGTGAACCACTAGATCAGTGCTTAAACCCGGCATATTGTCATATGACCATGCAAAAATGTCTTTGAATTCAATAAGTGTTTTGATTAATTCTTCCTTGATATTCGGTTCAATATGGACGCTTATTTTAGTTTCCTTGATATTATCTGCATCCCCTATATTGATGGCTTCGGTATCATTCAGATTGGGCTTAGGTTTTTCCTCAAAATGACTTAATTCTTTACTAATCTCCTCAAGAGCCTCATCTTCGTCAAATTCTAGCTCGTAACACTCAACCTCTTGAACTATTATCTCAGATTAATTTCTTAGACTGGGTTGAGGATCCCTTATGCACGTCATATCATTAGAATCGGCGTAAAAGGAACTATACAGAAAAGAAAAGAAGAAAAAAAGATAAAATTTATCAGGAGTGAAAAACAGGAAGAAATTGCATGTCATTAAAAATGAAAGATAACAAAGTTTGCATACTTAAAAACAAACTGAAATTCGGATTACAATCCTGAATAATCCATACAAACGTATAAAAAATCAAAGCAGACTACCAAGGCTCCCTTCGAGTAGGGAGAGGAGTAGCCTTCCAATTACTAATCTTCGCTTTTGGCCCGAAAAATTGTATTTCTGCATGGCTAGGACCCTCGCCAAGTTCTAAAATGTTCACCTCACTGAACAACTGCTCAAATATTTCCATCAACTCTTTATCAGGGATAACCTTATCATTGGGAATCATCGTCGCTAGTCGTTTTCTGGTACCTACCTTGACAAATGACCTGGAGAGATATGGGACCGGCTTTGGAAGGACCCATGCCTTTGTTTCAGCTTCTTGGCTCTTCTTATGTCTGCGGCGGTGGGTTGGAATCCTAGACCAAAAGTTCCCGCATTTTCAGGTAGGGGTACCGGTTGTATGATGCCTTGCAACGCAGATCCTAGACCCTTTCCTGGTACGAACCCATTCTTCAGCATTTCGTATGCTACCATGATCGATGCAACTATTATCTTCGGGTTAGGGATACACTTCCCCTCTTGCACTTTCTCGACTATCGTTACGTCTAAAACTTGATAGACCCATGGCCCCTTGTCATCTTCCATTTATATAAATGGCACAATGGTGTCGCTGTGTGCGCACAAATTGTCTTCCCCATGCACCACTATCTCCTGCCTGTCCCCTTCGAACTTGATCATCTGGTGAAGAGTTGATGGTACTGCTTTAGCGGTGTGGATCCACAGTCGACCCAATAGCAGATTGTATAAGACAACTATATCTAGTACTTGAAGTTCTATTGTGAACTCCACTGGTCCTATCGTCAATTCCAACACTATGTCCCTGACTAAATCTTTGCCCCCACCGTCAAATCCTCGCACACTGATACTATTCTTGTGGATCCTCCCGTTCTATACTTTCAGTTTGGTCAGAGTGGAGAGAGGACAGATGTTCGTACTTGAACCATTATCAACCAATACTCGTGTGACCATAGAGCTCTCACATTTTATTGCCAGATAAAGGACCCTGTTGTATTCCGTGCCCTCTACGGGCAATTCATCATCAGAGAAAGCGACCATATTCACTTCGAAGATTTTGTTGGCTATTTTCTCCAAGTGATTCACAATGATTTTGGTAGTGACATGTGCCTCGTTCAAGATTTTCATTAATGCTCGAGAATGTTCGTCTGAGTGGATCAATAACGAAAGTAAGGAAATATGCATCGATCTCTTCTTTAACTGTTCTACAATGGAATAGTCCTGCATCTTCATCCTTTTTAGAAACTCTTCCGCTTTCTCTTCGGTCACGGGTTTCTTTGCTGAAGCTGAATTATCCTTGGCTTTTCTCAAATTTGCGGGAGCAAAACATCTTCCCGACCGAGTTAAACCTTGGGCCTCGCAGACCTCCTCCTTTACCTCCTTTCTTTTATACATCACTGCCACCCATCCGTAGTTCTACGAAACAGCCTTGCTGCTGATTATCGGTAATTGGATTACCGGCTTGATGATAACTTGATCGACACGGGCCCCTTCCACAGTTATGATAGGTTTGCTGACTGCTCCCGGCACAATCACATTTACTCTCTCCTGACTCATTGTGATCTGGCTTGGAGACCCGTTATTCACTACCGCAGATAGCCCAATGCTCTTTTAAATCAACTCGAGCGCTGACCCTTCCCCTGTTGGTTGTTCAATTGTCTTTGTCTCACTGGACCGAATTGTCATTACGGTCTGTGATGGCTTCTTCGGCTCTCTCCCTTTATGCACAATTTCAATCATGTTCGCCTCTGGGTGGGCTAGCATTGGATTCCTGTTGATGTTAGGTACCTCAGGATCTTGCACTTCAATTATGAATGAGCTCTTATATTGCACTCTTCAAGTGCCAACACTTCTCGGTATCATGCCCCGGGGTACCTGAACAATACTCACAACTGACCGAGTAATCAAGGTTTTTTGGAGGTGGATATGGCAGTTTAGATGGTATTGGCCTTAGCATATTCAGTTGTCTGAGCCTGTGGAACAGACTGGTATATGATTCTCCTTAGGGAGTGAATGTTTTCTTCTTTTGTGCCCTGTCACCCCTGAATGCCGGATTGGGTCAGAAATTTTGACCGGGATGATTTCTATTCTGTGTAGCGGGAGCACGCCATTGGTTGTGAGTTGGAGGTTGGCTGTATGCTTGGGCGTGTTGAACAGAAAAAGGATCTTCGGGATGTGGGTAGTAGTGTTGGGGTAAGTTTGAGGGTGGGGTGGAGGATGGTTGTAGTAAGGTGACGGGTTTCGGGGCTAAGATCTCGACTTGATCGTTGCAACGTCTTCTTTCTTCTTCTTCCCGAGCACACCCCCGGTGCCGCTCTGGATTGCTTGAGTGGTTGCTTTGATTGCCGAGTAACTCATGATCTTGTTGGACTTAAGTCCTTCCTCGATCATGCCGCCCATTTTCACAACCTCATTGAAAGACTTGCCAATCGCCATTACCAAGTGACCAAAATAAGTCGGCTCCAACGCTTGCAAAAAGTAATCAACCATCTCCTCCTCTTTCATCAGATGGTCGACCCACGTAGCTTTTTCCCTCCAACGGAAATCGTATTCCTTGAAACTCTCTCCGGGTTTTTTCTCAAGTTTTATCAATGATAGACGATCTGGAATGATTTGTAGATTGTACTAGAAGTGGCCGGCGAATGCTTGTGCCAAATCATCCCAGGTGTACCACCTACCGTGATCGTGTCGTGTATACCATTCTAATGCAGACCCGCTCAAACTCTAGCTGAAGTACGCCATCAGTAACTCATCCTTTCCACCCACCTCTCATTTTGTTGACAAATCCTCGCAAATGTGCCACCGGATCACCATGTCCGTCATACAGATCGAACTTAGGCATCTTGAATCCTGCTGGTAGTTGAACATCTGGGAACAAACATAAATCCTTATACGCCACACTGACTTGGCCACCCAAACCTTGCATATTCCTGAATGATTGCTCCAGGCTTTTTACCTTTCGAAACATTTCTTCTTGCTCCGGATTCTTGGTTGCTTTTCCGGTTGTATGGAGATACCAAGTTGAGGATGGTATGAGCACGTGATTTTTGCCCCAAGCAAATTGTTCCAAAATATAGGCAAAAATGATTTTTGAATTTGTTTGGCAATTTGTTGATAATTTTTTGATTAATAATAACTCATGAAATAAATAGAAATACTAGGACTTTTTATAATTTTTGAAAGGAAAAACAAAACAAAATAACATTTTTGTATTAATTAGAAAATACCAAAAATAGAATTAATTACTCTTTAATTTTAGAAAATCAGGAAAATTAAAAGAAAATACAAGGAAAATAAATAGATAAAAAAATAATAAGTAAAATAAAAAATATATAGAAAAGAAAAGAATACAAAAATACGAAAACACAAAAGGTAAAATACAAATACAATATGCAAGAATTGGGCCAAATACAATTCAGTAGCCCAAATGGTATAAAACATAGACCAGGCCCAGATTAGAATCAACCGGTCAGCTTATAACATAATTCAAACGATGTTGTTTCAAAAATCAAATCCAAGCCGTTGATCAATTGATCCAACGGTCTAAGCCTCAAGCCTTGTTACTAATTCAAACGACGCCGTTTACGCGAAGCAATCAGGACTGCTCATTTAACCCATCCAATGG
>MU685936.1:12327-40237 GCA_026770625.1 Nicotiana glauca | reverse complement strand
AGACAGGTGGTTTTAGCTGTTGGCATTCTGGCAACCCATCAGTACAATACTCGCTCTAAAGACATGACGAAAGCAATTAGCCAGGAGATTGAGGCTACAGTTGTGGACCCGGTTAGGGATGATGAGGTGGTAGACGTAAGTGCAATGAAAGATGGTAAGGATACGGTTCAGGTGCTTTGAAGGTGGGTTCGGGAGGGTAGTATTGATTATCCTGCGTTTGGAATACAGGCTCACTGGAAGACCTGTAGAGTGGGGCTGGTGCAGGTGCCACAAAGACAGGGGTAATTGGCGGAGGGTATGGAACTGTCTTGGGGATTTGTGGTGTTTGGGAGGTGGTTCCCTAATGATGTTGAAAATTTCGGGATAAGTCCGAAACAAGCTGCTCCGGAGACTGGGTGGGTATTAGGAGGAAAGTAGGGTTAGCAGGATAGGCTGGTGGTGGCTGACCCTTAGTCCAAGCCTGGTGCATCTCAGCCATTTGCTGTTTCAATTTGTACATCTCATCTTTCATCGCTTGCACGTCTACCTCTTCTACCTCAGCGCTTCCTTCTCTATCGGGGCTAGCCATGATCACTGGTATTGGTCCCTTCGATCTAGTTTGGTAATGGTAACGTGCCAGTACGCTCTAGATAAACTAACTGTTTGAATTCCCTGGACAAGCAACAAACTTGTTAGTTTTTAGAGTTTGACATATATGCAATCGCACATTGGGATGCAATGGACCTAGGCAATTAACCATTTCTATCATACATTTGCTTCAATTGCGTGCGTCATTTCGGCTTTTCACAATTGTGCCCCTTTTTTAACATCTCTCAAACTTTCCCCTTCTTTTCTTTTCTTCTTTTTAGTGGTGGTCGAATGTTATATGGATTTCCTATGTATCATGTTCCCGTATGAATCAGACCGTGCTTAGTTCTGGACGATATAAGAATACGTAGCCAAATGTTTTCAAAAAAACAACAACTACTCTTATTATAACACTTGGAAGAAGTTACAAATTTTGAAAGGGAAACAAAGAAAACCTGAAAAAAAACCGACTTACAAACCTTAATACAGACCCAAAACCAAAGATTAAGAATACATTAATGCCTTAAAATTTCCTGGGGCCTGTGAGGCATCATTCAGCCTTGCCGCGGGCCTTTGTGCGAGATCCCTTTGGAGCCTATCCAAATTGCTCATTATTTATCGGACGAATGTCATCACTGCCGCAAAAAAGGTGGTACGGGTCATGTTCTCGCACACTCGGCATTTTGCGGTAATGTAACGTGCGATGTCTCTAACCTCCTCACTAATCCTGTTCTTTTCCTGCAACAACCGTCCTATCTTTTGATCCCGGGTTTCCAGCACTCGAGAGTTATGAAAGAGTTGTTCTTGAAACTTATGCATTTCATCCTCCATTCGTGTCATCAGGTCATAACAGTGTTTCCTGTCTGCTCTGTAATCTCTTACTTGCCTGAATACCCTGTCTTCGAGAGTGGCTATTGTTCCTCTCAAAATAGTGATGCTTCCCTCATAATCTCTCTTCATCTGCTGCATATAAAGTGCTCGCTCTTTCACGCCCTTTGCCCATCTGGCCCGGATCCTTGCCAAGCTAGCTTCAGATCTCTCCAAGTCCTCCTGTATTCGCGGGCTTTCCCTTTTAATTCATTTATGAGTTTTTGGTCAGTCCGGCTATTTTTTGGTTTTCTAACAGCTATTCTCATTTTTCGGACCTGAGATTTAAGGGCCTCATTTTCTTGGATTAGCTTCGTCTTTTCCCCCTCATTTGCAGTGGCTTGAACATTTTTTTTCAAATTGCAGATCCATGGCTTGCTTCTCCAGTTTGCCTATTGTAGCCCTGTATTCACGTTCTTTAGCCAACCAGTCCCATTGTTCCTGTGATGATTTGACAAAATCTTGGATATGGGGCCTTTTGGCTAGCCTCTCGAACTCAATATCTCTTTTGTACCAAGCAAGGTATCCCGGCGACACTTCACCTTTGGCCCGATCCCGTACACAAGTATTTGCTGTTAGGATTTGACATTCGTTCTAGATTTTGCGAACTGTTGCTTCAGGGAACTAGCCATCCGGTCCAATCTCAACTACCTGGATACTGAGATCTGCATCTTTTTGAACTATCCGGCACCTTCCGAGTTGTCTCAAAACCCGATGCGAGGCATAAGGCTGGATGCTCCTAAGACCCATCAGAAGGAAGTGAGGCCCCGTTGCTTGCATGTATATGATCTTGTCCACAGGCAACCATCCCAGCGTCCATTCTACTTGGCTAGCAGTGGGGGACAGAAAGTAAGATATCCATCCTGCGACCCCTTCAGGCAGGCTGATCCCTTTAATCCTTGTATAAAATTCCTCTATACAAGGTTTCTCTATTGACCCATAGCTTATGAACTGGGGACGGTGGAACAGGTGTTCGGTCATCCACATTTGCAACAACAGATTGCACCCTTCAAAGAAGTCTCCCCCGGCTTTGCAGATTGTGAGAGCACAAAAAATCTCAGCTACTATCATAGGCGCGAGTGTGCTCTTGGCCTGGGTGAGCAAAGTGCTAACCACCCCTACTATCTTTATGTCGATATTCCCGTCTTCCCTCAAGAACACCAGGAGCCCCAGGAAAGCCACCATAAAAGCGAAACGTCTATGCTCTTCCCATTTAAGGCAATTTCCTTTGCTGCAAATTTTATTCTCCGGCTTGTTGAACCCTCCTATACGACCATATCTGTTGTATATAAATGATAAAGTACATAAACCAGCTGCCAAGTCCGGGTTGTGTACCCCTCTGCTTATCTTTAGCGAGTCTAAGAATCTGTGGACGGCTATGGTTCTCGGAGAAACCAAATACTTGTTTCTTAAAGGAAGCTCAGCATTCCCAATGTACCCGACTATTTCTTCTAGGGTCGGGGTGAGTTCAAAATCTGAAAAGTGGAACACATTGTGCGCCGGGTCCCAGCATGTGACCAATGCCCTTATGATGTCTCCCCTGGGTATAATCTCCAATAGTCCTGGAAGGCCCCCCAAATATTTCTTGACCTCGTCTTGCCCTTCTCCACCTAAATCATTCCACCACAGCCGAAACTCCAAAGGGATCTTGCTTATGAAAGGGAAAGGTTCATTTTGTACTGTGCTCATCCTGCACATTTATTAAGGTGATTAAATGAAACAGTCCTGATTTTATTCTATGTGACTTAAGAATAAAAAATTGACCCCTTTTTTCCATATATTTTTTTTAAATTCTAAAATTGAAAGCCCAGTTTTGCAGATACGGCCTTTTAGCATCTCCGAAGGAAGATTTTAAGGCTGTGCCTGCTAGCTGGTCAAAAATTGGAAAAGACCAAAGGTGGCTGTTTATGCAAAATAGCCTTCCGGCGTCCCTTTCGGGAACATAAAATTTTTGTTATTTTTAGGCTATTTTTGCAAAAAAGGGAAGTTGGACCCGATGGGGGTTGCCTACGTATCTCACATCCAGTGAGAATCAAACTGACGTAGTTCGGGCAAATAAAACAAACTATTTTTGAAAACTAAACTCTCTTTCTTTTCATTGGCGAATAAAACAAACTAATTTTGAAAACAAACATATTTTTTCATTTTTATTTTTTTTCTTTTTCCAAAAAAAATTCGGCAGAGTTTCGACCCTATTTGGACATTGATTTTTTAAAACAGGTAGTTATTACCCTCATACCGCTATTTTTTTTTTCAAATATTCGAAAGCTGGTCAACATGCAAGTCCGAAGCAAATAAATACATAAGAAGTATGTACGATGCATCGAGATGGTCTGTTTCAATTTTGGGTACACCTGTCCTAGATAGACCCAACCTCTGTGTTGAGCCTCCAAAGTGAAATGCACATGATGCAAACAAACGTTCCTACTAGGGATCTAACATGAGGCTCAGTTATTCTAGGTTTAAGAACTGGGTATTTGTTCTAGACTGTGTACCCGAGCGGACAACTCGAGTCAAGGAGGGGGCTACGTACCGGGGACCCGCAAGATCGTCCGGCTTAGTAACTTGTCCGAGCCTCTTTTATTATTTAAAGGTGTGAAACTAAGAGAATAGGGAGTCTCGACCAGCGAGCACATCCCCGAAGGTAAGAAGAGAGGGGTTTCGTAACAGTTTTATATATACAATTCACGTAATATCAAAGCGGTAAAAAAAACATTTGCACATTAGTTCAAAATATATGAATAAAGCCAAATATAACAAGTGTTCTAAGCTCGAATTTCTAACCCTGAACCAGTGGTTCTGGGTTAATGTCCCCAGCAGAGTCGCCAAAGCTGTCACACCTCTTTTTCCTACTATAACCCCGGGAGGGGTATAATAAAGGGAGTTATTTCCAACTTGAAGTGACAATCGAAACGGGATTTATTTATTAAGAGATTCAGAGTCGCCACTTGGGAGATTTATGGTATCCCAAGTCACCGGTTGAATCCCGAATCGAGGAAAAGAATGACTCTGTTTAACAGTCCGCGAACCAGAAATTCGAGTAGGGAATTTTGTTAACCCGGGAGAAGGTGTTAGGCATTCTCGGGTTCTGTGGTTCTAGCACGGTCGCTCAGCTGTCATATTCGGCCTGATTATCTGATTTTAAACAATTATGATCCTATGTGCAAATTTTAACTTTTAGCCGCTTTTATTATTAATTTAAGAAAATTGCAACGTCGTTAAAACATGTCTCGAACCACGTCACATAAATGAACCCGTAATTTTTGACATATTTTAACATCGTTGAGATTTGGATTTGGGTCACATAAATGTGCACCCGAATTTAAGAAAGTAAAATTATTAAACCACGCGCCTAAAGCAACTAACGCGTTATTAACTTTGCGAGGGTTGTGGAAATTATCTAAACAGCTCGCCTCGAGTCCTAAACATTTTAAAGACATGATTAAAGAGGTCCACTCAATTGTCCATTTTATTCGGCACGACGCACCTCAATTTATTCCAATTAAAGTATTTCTAAGCTAATTCGCGTGGGCCATTCATAACAAATTATTTAACAATGGCTCGCCTTGAAGATTAAGGAACGAAGAATTAATTAAAAGGCTATTAAAGTTATAACTACCCAAAAGTTAAAGCCTAAATTAACTTAACACTAATGCACGATACATTTCCTTATTTGGGCCTGAAAGCGGTGCCCAATGCTAGAAATGCAACCCCACTAATACTGATCACACATGCATGTGGGTCGAGTATTAGAAAATGGGCCTGGACGAGCCTTAGTTCCAGCGAGTGACGGAATAAATTGGGTCATCAGGCCCGTAATCAAATAGTAAATAACCCAAAGATCTCATACAAAACTAAGCCAAATAATAATTCCTTTCAGGTTACCACATCATGCTTATAATGTATCCTTTAATCCTCTTTTATGGATTAACTTCCCAAACCCACTGATTTCAATAGACTTGTAAATTCATTAAAGATTAACAACGTGTGTGTTTTATCCCAATTCATGCCACCAATTCAGTGTTGACCAAAAGGATACACACACCTTATTTGAATGTCAAAAACTAACGTGATACCATATTTGAACTTAATTTCTACACCACATTCGAACCTACCAATTCATCAACAAAAACTAATGTATTATAGAACAAAAGAAGTCATAATCACAACCATAACGTCATCATACAAACTCTGCAGAAGTTTAATTGCATGTACACCAATTGACTGAACATTTTAAACTTCTACATCCATTTTTTACAAGAATCAACCACTTGTCATTTGGTGTTGCTTCAGTAATACCCTGATTACCCCTTTAGCATTTCAAACCAATTTAAACATGAGATTAATACCCCAAAATAGTAACTATTCATTTCAGACAAAGATGAGACAACTCACTACTTTTAAATCTAATCAAAACCATTATTGTAACAGTCCAAAAGTCCAACATTACTTACAACACATAGGTGCAAGCTCAAAGTCTAAAATGAAATATACTATAAACTATATGGCCAACTATTCTATGAAAATTAATGATAAACGAAAAGTTATTCCAACTATGTGGAAATCATGAAGATGCACTGAAAGTCTAGCATTGAATCTCTTATCATTTCTACCATTAATTACAAATCAATTAATTAAAGTTAACTTAGACAAAGGGTCACAGTAAATTAGAAAGCAAATAAAAAAAGACAAAAATGAAAGGGTGTTCATGTTTCAATTCTCCAATCAATTCATTTCTCAAGTTTTCAACATTACAATCAGCAGAGTTATAGAATTGTGTACCTGGAAATGAAAAGAAAATAGAAGTAAGGAAGCAATGGATAGCAGCAGCCAGTAGCAACAGGAATAAGTACCAGTAGAATCAATTCATCAAGAAATCAGCTTAATGACACAGTATTTTCTAACAACCTTCGAAATTGAATCTTACAAAACCAGAATCAATTCACTTCAAAACCCCAAATGAATCAGAAACTATTGTTTTCAGAATTGAAAAGGATCAAAAGAAAATCACTGAAAAAGTCCAATGAAACAGTAGAATTTCAGTATGTGTATCAGTCAATTTCAGTGCTCTCTCTCTGAATTTTTCTATTCAATGTCTGTGTTTTTCTCAATTTGCAGACTATCTCTCTGTATTTCTGTGTGTATTTTCAATGTGTTTTCAAGCTGAAAACTACTTAAACTCAATCTCTATGTATTTCTCTTAATTCTCAAGAGAATGTCTGGATCTCTCTTCTACTTTCTCTACATTTCTGTGTGTATTTAAAGACTAGAACCAATTTCCTTTTTTATTCAAATCTTTCACTCTTCAGCTGTATATTCCCTCCACATGTGCACCCCCTTTAGCCTTTATTATTAACCCATGCTCTAATTCTGATTTTCAGCCCATAAATGGGCACTAGGCTAGTCATATTTCCACTACCAATCCCCCTTTTCCATTCTTAATTCACCCCACTGACTTAGTGCTCATTATTTAAATAGCTAGTGCACCACTAACATTGTTAGCAGTCCCTATTTAATTAGGTAAGGGTCCAAATTCCCTAACTACCCCCTGAAATCCCCTGTTATCTAATATCACCTTGAAGTTCTAGGTGTTTACAAATTAAGGTACACAATCCTTCTATCAAACCACAGACAAACAGAATCAAGGAGTCAATTTCAATACCTAAATAGCCTTACTATGAACTGAAATAAAAAATCAACAATTGAACAACTGAAACTGGCATTTACAAAGAAACAAACAAAAAAGGCCCTATTTCAAACTTTGAATCAATTACACTAGCCATCTAACAGGGAATCAAACGATACTAACATGCTGATTTCAATTACATCCAACTCAACGTACCTAAATTAAAAACTAAAATCCTAATGGCGATCCCGAACATTTAACGATTAACACAGAAGCTATTTAAAACTAAAACAAAATAGAATGGACGAACAAAATCGGAGAATTAGAACATTTTTAAAAAAAATAAAAAAAAGGAGTAGGAGATGAGGAGTGATCAGGAACAATGCAACAAAGAAAAGAGAATAAAAACGAATAAAAGAGAAATACCTAAACACTGGACAATCTTTGAAATTCTTTCCTCAGACTCTCGATTTTGACCACACGGGGTCTTAGCCATGTGTTTTCAAGTGAAAACACATGGTCAAGATCCACTATGGTCTCAATCGCCAATGAACCCATCAATTTCAAGTTAGGGCTCAGACTTAGATTTGATATTCGAGAGGTTCTAATATCATTTGAGGGAAAATAATGATGGATTAGGCATTAGGATGTTAAGGGGGTCGTGTGGTGTGATTTTGGGGTTGAGGGGAGGGGGCGCTGCCACCGGGGAATTTTGGGGCGCTGCTAGTGTTTATGGCTTAGATCGGATATTCGACATGTTCCAGGAACATTCGAAGGAAGGGGGGTTTGGATTTGGGATGATGAGGTGCTGATGGTGTGACGACCTGACCCGTCGTCTCATGTTTCACTGCTTCGTTTCCCTCATTTTATGCTTCTTCATTTTTTGTTATCGGTATGTGGTGTGTTAGAGTTGATTTGGACTGGTTTTGATAAGAAATGAGACGCTTAGTCTCTTTAAGGAAAGTTTAAGTTGGAAAAGTCAATCGGACATTGACTTATGAGTTAGAAGGTTCGGATGTGATTTTCGCTAATTCGGTTAGCTTCGGGGGATGAATTGTGACTTAGGAGCGTGGTCGGAAGTGATTTTGGAGGTCCGGTGTAGAATTAGGCTTGAATTGGTGAAGTTAGTATTTTGGCGAAATTCGATTGATAGGTGAGATTTTGATCCGAGGGTCGGAATGGAATTCTGAGAGTTGCAGTAGCTTCATTAGGTGATTTTGGATATATGTGAAAATTTCAAATGATTCGGAGGTGATTTGGTTGGATTTTTTATCGAATGTAAGTTTCGGAAGTATTTGAGGAAACTTAGGCTTGAAATTGATGAAAAATGAGGATTTTGGTGTTGTTGGATGTGTTTTTAAGATTCGAACAAGTTTGAATAGGGTATTGGATCATGTTGGTGTTTTTGGTTGAGGTCCCGGGGGCCTCGGGGTGATTTCGGATGGCTAACGGGATAAAATTAAAGTTGAGAGAGTGGCAGATGTTTGCTGGTATATGGTATGCTCGTTTCTACGGAAATGGACCTCAGAAGCGGTTCCGCAGAAGCGGGGATTGGTTGCATAAGCATTTTAAGGTTGAGTTGGGAAGTTCCACAGAAGCGGAAGCCTTTTCGCCTAAGCGAGTCCGCAGAAGCGGACACGAAGTCGCAGAAGCAGTTTGGGCATGGAGGTGATATTTTTTAGAAGCGAGAAATTGTGTCGCAGAAGCGGCCCTGGTGATTTAATGAAATTTCTGCGTAAGCAGACAAAAAAAACCGCATAAGCGATCACGCGGAAGCGGGCGTGGGGACTGCAGAAGCGGAAACCACTAAAGCCAGGAGGGTTTTATACTCATTTTGTTCCGCGAGACTTATGTTATTTCCACCATTTTTAAGCGAGCTTGAGAGCTATTGGACGGATTTGAAGGGGGATATCAACTAGGTGTGATTGGAGGTAAATCCCTTGGCCTAAATACATGAAATTGTGATAGATTTAACAAGAAAATGGGTTGAAATTCATCAAAAGAGGGTAAAGCTAGGGCTTGAATTTGTAATTTAAAAACGGAATTTGATGGGTCAAATGGACTCCGATTTTGGTAAATTTGATATGTATAGACTCGTGGCGAGATGAGGAATCCGATGATGTAAATTTTGTAATTTTTCGAGAAGTAGGCCCGGGGCTCGATTTGCTAGTTTCGAGGTTCTTGATATTTTTCAATTGTTTTTGGTTAGGTATTGTTCCCTTAGCATATTGTGATGTATTCGCTCTGATTTTGGTTAGATACGACATGCGTGGAGGCCGGTTTGAGGGGAAAAGGCATCGCGGGCTAGAGATTTCACCGATTCGAGGTGAGTAAAACTTGTAAATGATATCCTGAGGGTTTGAAACCCCGGATTTGCATATCATAGTGATATATTGAGGTGACTTGCACACTGGATAGCGAGCGTGGGGTAGAGCACCATTGGGGATTGTGACTTGGTCCGTCCCGATTGATGAAATTACTATGTATTTGACTGAAACTACTTGTTATCATCGATTTGGGCTGATTGCCATGTTTTGGGCTTCGTGTCGATTATTTGAATCCTTCAGGGATTGATATCACTGATTTTGTATTACTTTACATGTTATTTGATCTCGGTCCAGGGTTTTAATACTGTTTTGCAAATTCAGCCATTTTTCATGATTTGAAAACTTAAATGATATTTTACCGACATTTTAAGCTGAGAACTGCTATTTTCTTATTGCCCAAGGTGCTTATGTGCATTTCTGGACTGAGCATGGATCGGGCTGCGCGCTGCAGCAGTGTTATAGTGAATTCTGGATATATGTATGGCTCGGACTGCACGCCACAGTGGTCATATACATTGCATTGCATTCATGCATTGGTTCTTATTTGTAATACGTGTCATGACATTCAGCACTCTCATTTCATTGACATCCATGATACTTTTTGCATTATTTACCAGACGCCCTGGTATGAATTATTAACGGAGTGTTGTGCCCGAGGGGCTGACTTATGTGCTAACTTGCACTGTCTGATTACGCATTCATTTGCTTAACTGTTGGAAAGGATATTTTCAAAAGAGGTTTTAGTTGAGCCCATATATTTTCTAAAGGATTTTCACGGTTTTACTGTTTTCTCAAAGGGTTGCACTGTTCTATACAGCATGATGGAGTGCCTTACGTGATTTCCTGCTGCTCAGCTATTATTTACTTTTATTACTCACTGAGTTGGAGTACTAACTTTACTCCTTGCACCTCGCATGCAGTTGCAGGTATTGCTCACCCGGTAGCGGGTTATTAGCTGATTGAAGGTATTACTATGGTAGCTGAGCAAGGTGACCGCCAGCGTTCGCGGCACCGAGTTTCTTCCTCTTGATTTCCAGATTTTATTCTATACATTACAGACTTTGTAGTTGTATTAAAAATCCTTCTAGATGCTCGTGACTTGTGACACCCCGGTCGAGTTGTGTCGCGTTGTAACTAACGGTTTTTAATGTCATTTAGTTATACTTTCTATTTATTTATGTTTAATAATTTTTAAGGAGACGATTTGGGTTAGTTGGTTGGCCTTGTCTTCATGAGAGGCGCCATCACGACCGGGTTTGGAAATTGGGTCTTGACAAGTTGGTCTCAGAGCCTAGGTTACTAGGTCTCATGAGTCATGAGTAGGTTTAGTAGAGACTCGCGGATCGGTACGGAGACGTCTGTATTTATCCTCGAGAGGCTGCAGAACCTTTAGGAAAACCTCCCATTCTTGGAATTCTTGTCGTGCTTACTTGATTCAGCTTGAGATATAACTCTTGAAATTCCTTCCACACGTCGGTATGCGAACATGAGCGCTCAATATATTATGTGCCTTGATGGATTGTGATTCCCAGATCGAGGGGCGAGATGTGATCTTCGTGAGTATGTTGGGCCAGTTTGGAGGACTTGAGGCTGGATCTTTGCCTATGGCTTGAGCATCGAGTTCCTGATTGGGTGATCAAGTGTTTTGAACTTGTATGTTCAGTCCCTATTCGTCGGAATGGCGGTTGGATATCCATGTGATGAGTATGTTAGTACTGCGAGATATATCTATATGACTTGGTAGTGACGAAGAAGTCTGGTGGATAGTAGATGAATTGTTAAGTGTTCGATTCCGATTGTGATTGATGTGTAGCCCTAATTATGGGCGCGTGAAGAATATTTTCGTGTCTCCTAGTTGGGAAGTGAAGTACATTACATGTGGCGGTATGAGTTCAGACTTAGGAAGACTAAATGACTATGTTATGTGTATGACGGTGGAAGGTGTGCTGAAATACTAAACTGAGGCGAAGCAGGTGGGTTATCTCCCGTGGAGTGTTCTTAAGTGGTATGATCCTTATATGTATGTTAGAAGACCTCATGTGTAATTGAAGGGTATGTGTTGAAATCTGAGAATTTGGGTCGCTTAAGATAGTGGACTCAACTGAGGTAGATATGAATGCGAGATATGTAGAGGATTACGGTACTAGATGATCTGTGATTTTACAAAACTTGTACACGATTTGAGTTTAATATCACTATGATATCGTTGCATCATTAGAGTAAAAGTATTATGGGCTATTGAGTGTGTCCTGATATATGGCTTCGAGCCAAGTTGGGGAGGTTGTTGTTGATTAGCTGATTGCACGGTTATGAGCTATGTTGGTTCCGTTTTGAGGCATGCTGGTGGATCAGTTCTGGTTGCAGAAATTGAGCCGAGGATGGCATGTGTGAAGGAAAATTTTGATAAAGGTTATATGATGCTTCGTAGATGTGTGCAAATAATAGGATGTCTTGAGCTGTTGTTGGTAAAGAGTGCTAAGTGTATAGAGAAGGAAGATGCTTGTTTGTATTGAGATGAGGTCGTATCCTGCGGTGTCAGAGTGCCAATGAGGCACAGGTGGTTTCGTTAGTTGAGCAGGCTAAATGCAAGTTGAATAGAGTGAATGACTCTCGAGAATGGTTTTAATGTGTTCAAGATTCTACATGTAGCAATCAGGTGTCTTAAGGTTGTGTATGTGGCTAGAGACTGTGTTATTAATGGAAAAGGTCAAGACTTGTGGTATTTTGTATTGATTATGGGATCCTAGTTATCGGTATCTAGAAAGTAATGACAACGAATTCATATTCACAGGAAGTTCTTCAAGCAGAACATGCTGGAATGTGGTATTTCTGGGAACATTTGAGAGGGTATTCAGTGGCCTATGGGTCTTAGACAGTGTGGTCTTATGTTCGAGTCTCGAGTGGTAAACCTGGGTTGAGGGATTGTAGTGCTACAGTAAGAGGGAATATCAAGTTGATGATGAATCAGAAAGGAAATTAGATAGATGGAATAGATTGCTAGTAGACCGAATCGATATGGTAAGGATATGATTAATTCCTTGTATTTGTTCGAGGTAATGAGCCCTTATAGGTATTGTGCGGCAAAGCTTTTGAGTCTAACAGCTTGCTTAGCTTGGTTTGGATAGAAGGATTCAGTCCTGACGGTTTAGCTTGTACAAATGGAATTAGCAGAGGTGTTCTTGCTGGGTTTTACCATGGTTTAGGGATGAAGATATCTTCTATGGGTATGCGAAGCATGGAATGTGTAATGATTCTTCTTCTAAATGTGATTGACGGAAGGTCTTGGCTAGATGAGTTGCAGTTCAGTTCTGAAAAGAAGTTCATAAAATTCTTAGGCAACGGGTAGCCTCAGGTAATCAAGGAAATGGTACTGCTAATCGGAAGTGAATTGACGAGGGTAAATGTCTCGAAAAAAGGGTGACGTGATTTGACTGAGGATACTGCGTTAGTATTGCGGTGCTTTCTTGTTAGATCGACCGCTGATGTCTGAGTTGTTTGATGGCACAGGGGAATTTTAAGAATATCTTTCATGGAATGATTGGGTACTTGAGATGTAATATGTATTCATACGGAGGAATTTTGGATCAGGTACAGTGATTCGTGTGCTATATGGAGTTGGAGACTGGGAGTTCTCATGTTAGGGCTTTGTAGTGGTTGTGGATCGTGTGTATTGGTACTGTTAGCGGCTATTGGGATTTGGAAGACCGAGTGGATCTTTCTTTGCTTGGTATATTAGATTCTGTATATGATATTGGGGTGTAGACTGCTTGTCTCAGTGTTGGGTTATTCTAGACTATTGTACTATGGGCTATGTCGGAAAACGTCACAGGTTGCGTGGCGAGGTGCATCGGATTATGTTCTAGCAGAGTGGTTTGTATTCCAAAGACCAGCGGACGGCTGGGAAAGATTGCTTTCCTTAATGGGGCCTTTGTGGTGGATGTCAGTGTCGAGGTTTCTACCATTGATTCAGTTCCGGCATTGAGGGACTTTTTGGATACGTTCCTTGTGGCCGGGCATGTCGCTAGGCGAGACTGTGGATTTCAATATTTATTTGGTGCCGGGAACCGTATCGTATGGCTCTGGCAGGAGTTAAAGTAGTGGAAGGAGCAGCTTCAGGCTTCTTGGAAATGAGTTTATTGGTAAGCTGATTGGATACGTGTTTAGATTGAGTTGGCTTGGTTGGCCCCGAGTTGTATTGTTGAGGGATAGGTTGATTCGATCGTTCTTGAACTTGTTAGTGATCTGGGGAGATCTACGAGTTGCTTTTTCTATGCTGTGAGACGTTATGATTAGTTGGATGTGGGCACATGTGGTGCGGTTCTTTTGAGTATTCATAGAGAAAGTCGAGCGGGAAGAGTAATTGAGTGTTGCTCGGTAAATGGAATATTGGTTATGATCTATCAGGTTGCGTGTCGTATGTTATTTGTTTCACCATGGGTGTAAAGAATTGCTTTGGTTTCAGGCATCAAAAATTGTGCGTGGATGTTGATTTTGAGCATAGCGACTTGAGGTGCTTCATGTGTAACAATGTTTGGATATGATCGCGCATTGTAGCGAGACTACGTGGAGTTATGACCTTTCGAGGTAGCCTCAGGTGTTCTATTTCTATGATGTGAGACGGGGTCTCAGCTTTGTGTTGTGATGGTACTGATGAGCTTGAGGTACAACTCTTTCGTTTGAGTTTTGTCATGATTTGAGTATGTTCAGACCGTTTCTTATGATGCGTTTATTATGCAAGTTATGGCTTAGGCCTGTATTGAGGTGTCATACCACCAGAGTTGGTATGTTGGATTCGAGGTGGTCATTGGAGTCATTAATGAATACGAACATATTTGATTCTAGCTGGTTAGAAGGATAATATCGAGGTTTGGCCCCGAAATCTGTTGTGGAATTAGTCAAAAAGGAAGTGGCTTCATGTATGGGTAATCTGAGGAATGGTTACGGTTTATCGTGTGTTTTATTTATCATTAGCAGTCTGTGAAAGTATTGGAATAAGACTTTAGCTAATAAGGGATTTTCTATCGGTATTTGATTATTGTGGGCAACTGCCGTGAATAGAGTCTATCATTTCAAGTGTTTGGATTATGTGGTATATCATATGGTTCCACTTGAGGTTGCAGGTATGGTTTATTACAGTTGGTTCAAGTTTATTCTGAATATTGACGTGAGGTTCTGATTTTGAGTACGACTTCGAAAAGTGCAATGTGGTCCTACGTTTTATGGTTTAGATGGACTGTGAAATTTCATCTATATTGTGTTATCAGACCTATGCGAGATAGGGTGACGAGGGATCACCCTGGGTTTATGCTTGGTAAGGTCATTCAGCTATTGGGTTGCTTCTGTTACAACTCTAGGTACGCTCGAGGACGAGCGTTTGGTTTAAGTTGGGGAGGATGTGACGACCCGACCCATCGTCTCATGTGTCACTACTTTGTTTCCCTCATTTTATGCTTCTTCATGTTTCGTTATCGGTATGTGGTATGTTAGAGTTGATTTGGACTGGTTTTGATAAGAAATGAGACACTTAGTCTCTTTAAGGAAGGCTTAAGTTGGAAAAGTCAACTGGACGTTGACTTATGAGTTAGAAGGTTCGGATGTGATTTCCAGTGATTTGGTTAGCTTCGGGGGATGATTTGTGACTTAGGAGCGTGGTCGGAAGTGATTTTGGAGGTCCGGTGTAGAATTAGGCTTGAATTGGCGAAGTTAGTATTTTGGCAAAATCAGGTTGATAGGTGAGATTTTGATCCGAGGGTTGGAATGGAATTATGAGAGTTGCAGTAGCTTCGTTAGGTGATTTTGGATATGTGTGCAAAATTTCAAATGATTCAGAGCTGATTTGGTTGGGTTTTTGATCGAATGTGAGTTTCGGAAGTATTTGAGGAAACTTAGGCTTGAAATTGATGAAAAATGAGGATTTTGGTGTTGTTGGATGTGTTTTTAAGATTGGAACAAGTTTGAATAGGGTATTGGATCATGTTGGTGTTTTTGGTTGAGGTCACGGGGGCCTCGGGGTAATTTCGGATGGCTAACGGGATGAAATTCAAGTTGAGAAAGTGGCAGATGTTTGCTGGTATCTGGTATGCTCGCTTCTGCGGAAATAGACCGCAGAAGCGAGGGATTGGTCGCATAAGCGGTTTAAGGCTGAGTTGGGAAGTTCCGCAGAAGCAGAAGTCTTTTCTCCTAAGCGAGTCCGCAGAAGTGGACACGGAGTCGCTGAAGCGGTTTGGGCATGGAGGTGATATTTTGCAAAAGCGAGAAATTGTGTCGCAGAAGCGGCCCTGGTGATTTAATGAAATTTCCATGTAAGTGGACAAAAAAAACCGCAGAAGCGGTCACGCGGAAGCAGGCATGGGGACCGCAGAAGCGGAAACCACTGAAGGCAGGAGGGTTTTATACTCATTTTGTTCCCCGAGGCTTATGTTATTTCCACCATTTTTAAGCGAGCTTGAGAGCTACTGGATGGATTTGAAGGGGGGATTTCGACTAGGCGTGATTGGAGGTAAGTCCCTTGGCCTAAGTACATGAAATTATGATAGATTTGACATGAAAATGGGTTGAAATTCAACAAAAGGGGGTAAAGCTAGGGCTTGAAAATTTGTAATTTAAAAACGAAATTTGATGGGTCAAATGGACTCCGATTTTGGTAAATTTAATATGTATGGACTCGTGGCGAGACGAGGAATTCGGTGATGTGAATTTTGTAACTTTTCTAGAAGTGGGCCCGGGGCTCGGGTTTGCTAGTTTCGAGGTTCTTGATATTTTTCAATTGTTTTCGGTTGGGTATTGTTCCCTTAGCATATTGTGATGTATTCGCTCTGATTTTGGTTAGCTACGACGCGCGTGGAGGGCGGTTTGAGGGGCAAAGGCATCGCGGGCTAGAGATTTCACCGGTTCGAGGTGAGTAATACTTGTAAATGATATCCTGAGGTTTTGAAATACCGGATTTACACATCATAGTGTTGTATTGTCGTGACTTGCACGTCGGATAGCGAGCGCGGGGTATAGCACCATTGGGGATTGTGACTTGGTCCATCCCGATTGATGAAATTACTACGTATTTGACTGAAACTACTTGTTATCATCATGATTTGGGATGATTGCAATATTTTGGGTTTCGTGCCGATTATTTGAATCCTTCAGGGATTTATATCACTGATTTTGCATTACTTTGCATGTTATTTGATCTCAGTCCAGGGTTTTAATACTGTTTTGCAAATTCAGCCATTTTTCAGGATTTGAAAACTTAAATGATATTTTACTGACGTTTTAAGCAGAGAACTGCTATTTTATTATTGCCCAATAGGCTTATGTGCATTTCTGGACTAAGCATGGATTGGGCTGCGCGCCCTAGCAGTGTTGTAGTGAATTCTGGATATATGGATGGCTCGGGCTACACGGCGCAGCAGTGTGATATTGATATTGTGCTTGGGCAGTAGGAGCCCCTCCGGAGTCTGAACCCCCACAGTGAGCGCGGGTACCCAAATGGATCGGGCTGCACGCCGTAGCGGTCATATGCATTGCATTCATGTATTGGTTCCTGTTTGTAATACGTGTCATGACATTCAGCACTCTCATTTCATTGACATCCATGCTACTTTTTGCATTGTTTACAAGACGCCTTGGTATGAATTATTAGCGGAGTGTTGTACTCGAGAGTCTGACTTATGTGCTGACTTGCACTGTCTGATTATGCATTCTTTTGCTTAACTGTTGGAAAGGATATTTTCAAAAGAGGTTTTAACTGAGCCCATATATTTTCTAAAGGATTTTCACGGTTTTACTGTTTTCTCAAAGGGTTGCACTGTTCTATACAGCATGATGGAGTGCCTTACGTGATTTCTTGCTGCTCAGCTATTATTTACTTTTATTACTCACTGAGTTGGAGTACGCACTTTACTCCCTGCACCTCGCGTGCAGTTGCAGGTATTGTTCATCCGGTATCGGGTTATTAGCTGATTGAAGGTATTACTATGGTAGCTGAGCAAGGTGACCGCCAGCGTTCGCGGCACCGAGTTTCTTCCTCTTGATTTCCAGATTTTATTCTATGCATTACAGACTTTGTAGTTGTATTAAAAATCCTTGTAGATGCTCGTGACTTGTGACACCCCGGTCGGGTTGTGTCGGGTTGTAACTAATGGTTTTTAATGCCATTTAGTTGTACTTTCTATTCATTTATGTTTAATAATTGTTAAGGAGACGATTTGGGTTAGTTGGCTAGCCTTGTCTTCACGAGAGATGCCATCACGACCGGGTTTGGAAATTGGGTCGTGACATATGGTCATTTGGTGTTATTTTGGTGGCCATCGGAGATGGTACCACCGGACATGGCGGAGGGGCTATTAGGGTTTTGATTATTCGGGGAGGTAGGCTGGGATTCGAAGGAAACTGAGGGTGGAACGGAGATGGGGGGTCGTGGTGAACACATGGTGTAAATTTGGGGTGGTTTGGGCCATCGGAACCGCCGTGAGGCGATTTCCGGTGGGTGGAGGGCGACGGGGCAAGGTAGTGAGAGACGGGGTTGTCTCTGAGTTGTTAGAGACGAGATAGGGATGGGGGTTCTGAGGGGGTGGGGTGTGGGGTGTGGTGTTTTCTTTTATATGCAGGGTGGAATTGAATCCAAGCCGTTGGATCAACTGAGATCAACGACGTGGATTAGTTCACTTATGTAAAACGGGGTCATTTTGGCCGGTTGGGGACTGGGTCGGTTAGTGGGGTGGACGGGTCGGGTTGCGAGGATAATACTGGACCGTTTGATCGAATGAAACGAACGGTTTAGATCAACAAACATGAAACAACATCATTTAATTGATGCTGGAGATGGACTGAACCAGTCGATCTAATGAGATCGACGGTTGAGATTTATCAGCTCTGAAACGACGTCGTTTGGCTAAACTGGTGGTGGACCGGATTTTGGACTGGTTTTGGCCTGGACTGGGGTGTTTTGGACGAGTCTGGTCTGGGCTGGGGAATTAATTCCTGATTTGGTCCGATTTGATTTCCTCTTCATTATTTTCCTTTTCTTTTATTTTCTAATTATTTTCCCAAAATTGATACTAATACTCCTAAATTAAACCGTAAACCCTAATCAACTCAAAATACTAATTAACTTCAAATAATAATTATCATAAGTGATTAAATCCCAAATCACACAATTAAACACTAAAAATGCAAAGTGCATTATTATTTTTATGTTTTCTTCATTTTATAAAATAAGTAATTTACTACTTAACTTAAAAGTTATAAAATTAAGACCTGAATGCAAACGCAACCTATTTTTGTATTTTTCCATTAATTTAGACAGAACAAACATGCATAGACAAATGCAACCAATAACGAAAAATACTACGACATTTCACAAAATTGCACACAAAAAAGAAAAAATTATTTTGTTTTGAATTCTTTGGGAGTAATTCACATAGGGCAAAAATCACGTGCTCACAGCTCCATCCATGTAAAACTGTTTTAATGCTTTTTCTATGTAGGCAGATTGATGAATAAAAATTCCGTTTGCCAAATGTTCAATTTGCAAACCAATACATAATTTTGTCTTTCCGAGATCTTTCATATCGAATTCCTTCTTTAAATAATCAATTGCCTTTTGGAGTTCTATAGGAGTTCCAATAAGGTTTATGTCATCAACATATGCGGCAAGTACAATAAATTCCGATGTTATTTTCTTTATCAAAACACATGGGCAAATGACATCATTTATACCACATTCGCCCTGATTGCTTTAGACCATACAAAGATCTTTGCAATTTGATTGAAAATATTTCCCGGGACTTTGAATTATTTGCGTTTGGCATTTTAAATCTATTGGTAATTTTCATGTATATCTCATTATCAAGTGAGCCATAAAGGTAGGCGGTAACCACATCCATTAAATGCATGTCAAGATTTTCATAGATAGCAAAATTAATGAGATAACAGAACGTTATAGCATCCATAACTGGTGAATATGTCTCTTCGTAATCGACACAGGCCTTTGTGAAAGTCCTTGTGCAACAAGGCGTGCCTTATATCTTTGTACCTTATTTTTCTCATTCCTCTTGCGTACAAAACCCATTTATAGCTAACAGACTTAACACCATTAAGCGTTTTGACACATGCCCAAAAACTTTACATTTTGCAAGTGAGTTCAACTCTGATTGGATTGCTTCTTGCTATTTTGGCCAATCGTGTCTTTGTCGACATTCTCCAACAGATTGAGGTTCACGATTATCACTAGCTTGCATAATTCTAGATGCAACATTATATGCAAAGACATAATCCACAACTATATCCACTCGATTCAAATTTGTCTCAATATCGATTGGATTTATTTATAGTTCCTTATTTTTCGGAGTCTCGGGCTCAGTGATTTCTTCATGAATCTCAGAATTTATTAAATCGTGGATTTCTTCACGAGATTCTTTCATAGTATTATTTTGATCATTTCTTTTTCTTTTTCTAGGATTTTGATCCTTAGAACCTAATAGTGTGCCACGTTTTAGGCGTGCTTTTGACTTATTAGCTATAACACTAGAAGATTGTCCAATAGGGACATCAATACGGATTGAAAATTCTCTGCAGGAATATGTGATTTTGTTATCCTTTTCAAATTCGTAAATGCGTCCGGCATTTGATTTGCTATTCTCTGCAAATTGATAATCTTTTGCACCTTTTTTCACAAATAGAGACACGTAGATCAAGATGAGATAATGATGGATTTTTCCACAATATTTTCTGTTTGGTTTCACCAACTTCTCCCCCTAATTTTGGAAAAAGTGTTTTATCGAATCGACAGTCTGCAAATCGTGCAGTAAACAAATCCCCCATTAATGTTTCGAGGTAGCGAATAACAGAGGGCGATTCAAACCCAACATATATTCCTAACCTTCTTTTGGGGACTTATTATGGTGTGATATGGCAGTTCTACAAGCACATATACTACGCATCCAAAAATTCTTAAATGGGATATATTAGGTTCATGACGTAAAACTAATTACAACAGGGAATATTTATGATAATTTGTCGGTCTGAGACGAACTAGCATTGCTGTATACAAAATGGCGTGACCCCAAACAGAAGTGGACAACCTCGTTTTCATGAGTAACGGTCTTGATATCAATTGCATACCTTTTATTAAAGACTCTACAAGACCATTTTGAGTGTGAACATGAGCTACATGATGTTCCACTTTTATCCCAATTGATAAGCAATAATCATTAAATGCTTGGGATGAAAACTCAGCAGCATTATCAAGTCTAATAAACTTAATTGGATTATCGGAAAATTGTGCCCGTAATAAAATTATTTGTGCCATTAATTTTGCAAATGCGAGGTTGCGAGATGACAATAGGCATGCATGAGATCATCTAGAATATGAATCTATTAAGACCGTAAAATATCTAAACGACCCACTAGGTGGGTGAATAGGTCCACAAATATGCCCTTGTATATGTTCTAAAAACGCAGGGGACTCAATCCCAACCTTTGTTGGTGATGGTCTTATAATTAACTTGCCTTGATAACAAGAAGTGCAAGAAAATTTATTGTTTAAAAGAATCTTAAAATTCTTTAATGGATGCCCATTTGAGTTTTCTATAATTCGTCTCATCATAATTGATCTAGGATGTCCCAATCGATCATGTCAAAGTACAAAAGTATTGAAATCAGTAACCTTTTGATTTACAATAGAATGTGCCTCAATTGCACTAATTCTTGTCCAATACAAGCCTTAAGACAAAGATGGAAACTTCTCAATAGCCCTTTTCTAGCGAGAGACATTTTTGGTAATAATGAGATATTCAAGATTATTCTCATCTATTGTCTCAATATGATATCCATTTCGGCGGATATCTTTAAAACTCAACAAGTTCCTTTTGGACTGGGAGGAGAACATTGCATTCTCTATGATAAGTATTGTTCCCTTATGCAGAGTTATAGTAGTACTTCCAGAGCCTTCAATTAATTTACTACTACCAAAAATTGTAGTAACATCTGCCTTACACATACTTAAATGAGAGGAAAAAAATATTTTTTCTCTTTGAATATTGTATGTGTTGTACATGAATCAACTAAATAAATATTTTTACAATTGAACTTTGATCGAAGTTTGTTTTGTGAGTTATCCATATTTGCTTCTCATTGTTTGACATACAAAAGAAATATACGAATAAATATTAGTAGTATTTTCAGAGTCTATACTTATAATACTAATGAATGATTAAAAATAAATAAATCATATTGCGATTAAGAGCCTGTTTGGATTGGCTTAAAAAATGGCTTTTAAGTTAAGTGCTTAAAAGCATTTTATAAGTGCTGGAACTTGTTTCATAAATAAGTAACTACATGTTTGGATAAAAGTGCTGAAACTTAAAAAAAAGTTGTTGAAGTATTTGGTAAACAAGTGCTAGCAAGTACTTTTTTCTGTTAAAAGACAGAAATAACCTTAATTATGAGTTAATTCAAATAAAAAATAATTTATTATTTAATTTAATTGATTGTTTTTATTCAGTTTTAAGTTTGATTGGTGGCCAACCTCAAAACCTAAAAACTCAAATTCTTTAGAGAATCTAGCAGCAACTAGTGACAACGTTGTTGTCAAGTTCAAAGGATTTGATATGTTCTATTTTTTTTCCTCTTTTTGCATATCTCTTTTAAAATTTATAGGTCTTGCTCTTTCTTTTCCATAGCTTTCTCTTTATTTTTTGAGTTAACTTTGAGATTTAGAGTGGATTTTGGCATGAACAGTACTTACAAAAAATACAGAAAAATGAAGATGAAACGGAGAGGAAGAGGAAAAGGAAAGAAGGTGGACTGTTGTGTTCTAAAAAGCAAAAAAGATAGAAAAATAGGAAGTTTAGATTTTTATTTGACAGAGGGTAATTTAGATATTACGAAAACTTATAATGGATAAGAAAGTAAAATCTTTGGTCAAAGGGCTTTTAAGTCAATATAAAAAAAGTTGGGTTTACCCAACTTCTTGGTTTTGGCTTTTTTAAAGCAGGTTTTAACTTTTTTTCAGCTATTTTTTTTATTGTCAAACACCTCCATCAGTTAAAGGGGCTTAAAAGCCGGTTTGACTAGCTTTTAAGCCCATCCAAACAGGCTCTAAATGTCTCTGTATACACTAGCTTGTATCAATATAAAAAAAATGGTTTCCGCTCTCTGTGTCGCGATTGATTTTCCTCCGTTATCAAAACAAGTAAATAACTAACAACCTTTTGTTTATGAAATTTTTCTAAAAAATGTTATATAAATTTTTCTACCACTTATAAATTAGTTTGGTGGTAAATCAGTGGCAGATAGCTATTATATCACGTTTATATACTACTATGGTCAATTTAAAGACATGCATTCGTACCTTTTCTGTTCAATACCAATAATTAAGTATTCTTTTCACACCACAACATTATTTTAATAAATAATATATTATCCTTGAATATTAAGCAAACTGAAATATTGCTAAATTATATTTAGTCAAATGAACTAACACCAATTCATAAAGTAATACTAATTGATACTAATGAGTACTACTCATGTAAAGAACTATGATTACATGATATTTATTAGCTACTACGAATATATTAAAAAAAATCAAACTACTCAATCATCTTTAACCACAGATTTATCACCGATCAAGTGGTCTATTTTTCCATCAAGATGCTCAAAGAAGTCTGCCACATCCAAGTGGATGATGTCAAAATCATTGTCAGAAACAAAATTGGCTTCAGGGCCTTTATTCTTTAGAGATACTTGATAAAGTTCAACCAAATGTCTTGGTACACGATAAATATTTGCCCAATGCCCTTTTCTTCCGCAACGATAATATTCAGTTTCTGAACCATTTGCCTTTGGCTTCTCATCTTTCCCTTTTCACTTTTGGTGGTTATTTTTATTTGGAGGGTGATTAACACCAGAAAAATTTCTTCCTTGTCCATGGCCACGGCCATGACCATGACCATGACCACGACCACGACTACGACCACGAATAGGGCCACGGCCTTTTCCACGCTTAGCATAATGGGAATACACTTCATCCACTTCACGCAATGGTGTAGACCCAGTGGGTCGATTTTCGTTATTTCTCATGAGCAAGTCATTGTTTCACTCAGCCATTAGGAGAAGAGAAATCAACTCATAGTACTTTTTGAAGTCTTTCTCTCTGTACTGCTGTTGTAGGACCATATTGGAGGCATGAAACGTTATAAACGTTTTTTCAAGCATATCATAGTCAGTGATAGTATCTCCACAGAGTTTCAATTTAGAAGTAATTCTAAACATCGCAAGATTATATTCAGAAACGGACTTAAAGTCTTGGAGCCTCAGATGAGCCTAATCATATCGTGCTTGTGGAAGAGTGACCAACTTTAAGTTGTCATATCTTTCCTTTAAGCCATTCCACAAAACAAGTAGATCATTTATTGTGAGATATTCTATTTTCAACCCTTCATCAAAGTGATGGCGCAAGAAAATCAAGGCCTTATCACAGTCTTGGGTGGATGTTTTAGTTTTGTCTTTAATGGCGCCTCCAAGACCCATTGCATCTAAATGGATTTCAGCATCCAACACCCATGTCATATAGTTCTTGCCCGAAATTTTAAGGGCAACGAACTTTCTTTTCATAATGTCAGTTATGATTAAAAAGAGAAAAAAAGTTATACCTTAATCTTTTCAAAGAGCTTCTTGAGATGGTAGAGTCTCGTGCTGATAACGTGGGATGAAACAATAAAAGTAGAAGAATAATATTGCAGAGAAAGAGAGAGGAAAATTCTTAATGAATTTTGAGATGATTTACAATGGGGTAAGACCCCTCTATTTATAGGGAAAAAAAAAATGACTTAGCTACAAAGTAAAACTCTCTACAAAATAAACATTGACGCTAAATAAAATTCTATTCATAACAAAGTTAAACTAGTCAAATAATAATTTTAGATCCGCCTCTTTATAATAGTGTATTAATCCTCCTGAAATTTTGAATCCACCTATGATCTCACACAGATAGACATATAGGTCAAAATGAAAAGTGTACAATAATTTTTCAACGTAGTTATTAAACAACACAGACAAAACAACGATATTATCATTAATTAGAAGTCCATTATCTCAAGTACAATATTCTATAGTCGTATGTAATCGAAACCATTTTGGGGCCTTGATTTTTGGGGTCTAAAGTAAAAGCCGAGGGTCTTTCAAAAATAACCTTTTTATTTTTTTGGGGTAAAGGTAAGGTTTGCGTGCACACTATACATCTCATACCCCACTAGTAATATTTTACTGGGTCGTTGTTATTAGGGAAACTACCAGCTATGTCCATTTATAAGTAGTTCATTATAAAAATTGGCCAATTTATAAAATATTACTAATATTAGCCAAATATTAGCCAATTAGCTATTTGTAGCAAAAAAAATCAAATTTTTGCTTTCTTTTGAGTGAGTGTTATTAGAATAGATTGGGTACATCTTAAGGAGCTTGAATCTCAGTTTTGGGATGATTTGGTGAAGTTTTGAGGTGGCTATTCGAAGTAAAAACTAAACATGAAAAAAAATGATATGTATATCATATTGTGTATCATTTGTGTATCACATATGTATTATATTATTATCAATTGAGTATAACATGTATATCCATATATATCTGTGTGTGAGATACATGTGTCGCAGAAAAAAAAATTGAACTCGATTTAGTTACGAATTTTGATACAAAATCACTCCAAATCACCTCAAATCTTCCTCAAATTTTGTATATTGACTTATCTATATGTTTTCAACTATACTCATTGAAAAAGTTCTCGTTTTGATAAGATTTATAATATATATATTTAATCTCCTTATTTGTTATCATCCATAAAATTTCCTTTCCGCCTTACATCTAATGTTACTAATTACACTTAAAAATATGCAAGTTGACTTTTGCCTATGATACTTTGAGAGAAAGAATCTTATTTATTTGGTTTTTTAATTTTTACTAGTATTAGTACTCGCGCAATGCGCTGACATTACTAAAGAATATTAGTCATAACAAAGTATAATCTAATTTATTCCAGCATATTGGATCATACATTTTAACTAAATCATAATTATCGTCTGATCTATCCAGTATAAAAGTTCATTGTAATTAAATTAAACGAATCATATGATTATCGATTAACTTTTGAATAATGCTCAAATATCCTATTATATAGGTTGTGCTACAAATAATATAAAAATATTGTATGATTCACGAAATAAGAATACAGTATGACTATATGTGTAACGACGCGCTTAACGACCCGACTGGTCGTTTCGAGCCCTAGTGCGTCATTCAGCAGTCTGAGGCCATGAGCAGCTTCATTTCAGGTATTGTGACTTGTTCGCATGGTCAGAATTTAAATTCAGGAAGATCGGAGTTAAATTTAAATGAAAATTCTCATTTGAAAAGCTTAAAGTTGAAAGAATGAACTAGGATTGAAATTTTGAGTAAACGACCTCGGAATCAGGATTTTAAGGTTCCAGCAGTTTGTATGATGATTTCGGACTAGGGCGTATTCCCGGATTGGGTTTTGGATAACCCGGGAGCGTTTTGGCGCCTATTGTGGAAGTTAGCATTTTGGAAGAAATTTCTTAAGTTTGGCTTGGAGTGCATTTCAGCGTTATCGATGTCCGTTTGAGATTCCGAGATTGGGAGTAGCTCCGTATGGTGATTCGGAAGTTGGGAGCGCGATCGGAAGTGAATTTGGAGGTCCGTAGCTCATTTTGAAGCCATTTGGCTAAAGATAGAAATTTGAAGGTTTTTGGAAAGTTTTACTGGAGGTTGACTTTTTGATATCGGGGTCGGAATCCAATTCCGGAAGTTGGAGTAAGTCCGCAATGTCAAATGTGTCTTATGTGCAAAATTTAAAGTCAATCGGACGTGATTTGATAGGTTTAAACATCGAAAATAGAAGTTGGAAAGTTCAAAGTTCATAAAGCTCGAATCGGGGTGTAATTCATGGTTTTAGCGTTGTTTGGTATGATTTAAGGCCTCGAGCAAGTCCGTAATGTGTTTTGGGAGTGGTTGGTATGTTTGGTTAGGGTCTCGGGGACCTCGGGTGGATTCCAGGTGGCTAACGGATCGTATTTGGAGTTTGAGAAATAGTTGGAGCTGCTGCTTCTGGTATTTCCGCTTCTGCGGATTTGGGACCGCAGAAGATGCCCCGCAGAGGCGAGAATTTGACCGCAGAAGCGGTTGGGACCAAAATGGAGAGGACCGCAGATGCGGTCGAGCAGCCGCAGAAGCGGTACCGCACCTATGGTCAAAGCATTGCAGAAACGAGAAAGGGGGGCTTGTGAAGGATCCGCGGAAGTGGCCTTTAGACTGCATAAGCGGAACCTCGGATGCGGTATAGTTTCCGCATAAGCAAAAAGACCTGGAGGCAGAAAGGTTGATTTAAATCGTGGATTGAGTTCATTTCTCCCATTTCTTCATGGCTTGGGCGATTTTTGGGGAGCTTCAAGAAAGGATTTTTGTCGTCATGGTTAAGGTAAGTTATCCCCATCACTTTTGAGTTAAATACATTGATTATGTATGGATTTTTAGCATGTAAATGGGTAGAAAATTGAGAGTTAGAGGAAGACCTAGAAAATTAGTGTTCTTGGATTTTGACCATGATTTTGGGTATGGAATTAAGAGAAAATTATATATTTGAGTTCGTGAGTTCATGAGTAAACTTTATCTTCAAGAAATTTCGGATTTCGGGCACGTGGGTCGGAGGGCATTTTTGTCAACATTTCGTTCGGGGTTAGGAATTATTATAAATTGGATTGTAAAGTATAATTGAGCATATATTAATAGATTTGTATGATCGTTGGCTAGTTTTGGAGTATTGTGCATTGCTGCTAGTCTTCGGAAGAATGTAGAATGTCGGTTGTGGATCTTCGGAGCGAGGTGAGTCTCTTTTCTAATAATTTACCCCATAGGTGAGTTAAATTTGTTATGTGCTCCTATTTGTGGGGGCTACGTACGCACGAGGTGATGACAGTCTGTGTGTAGCTACTATTATGCTATTGTCCTGGTAGTCTAGGACCCAAAGGCATGTTATATTTGAATTAATTGTGAACCCATTGATGGCTTGAATTGCTTAAATCATATTAAAATAATAAATGAATTTCTATAGAGACTTAAGCTTCGTTTTCTCAAATTATTAAAGGGAATTGGCCTTTCTTGGATAATTGCTCCATGTTGACTTCTTGACTGATTTTCTGTCTGTGTGTGTTTATTTTGGAACGGGCCGAACGCCTCAGTAGATTAATAGATGAATCTATAGGCACGCCGTTGACCCTCGGCAAGTGCACATTTATTTCTGTTGGATCGGGTCGATGCCTCGGTTTGATTTGCGCATGCTTGTATTGCTGCATGGACTTATTTAAGCTGTTAAACACCTCACTCTGGCTCGAGATCATTTTGTTAATAATGAAAAGAAATCTTGGAAAATTTCCTATGAAAGAATTATGTGTTTACTTGTTTCCTCTATCTGGATTAAAATCATGTTTATAAAATAAATCCACTGTTTAATATGTAT
>MU685935.1:50670-85762 GCA_026770625.1 Nicotiana glauca | reverse complement strand
CTTAAGGAGACTAATTGTCTCATTTCCAACCAAACTCTATCCGAATTACTTCAAATTCACCAAACACATATAATAAAATATATAGAAGCATAAAACGGAAAAAACGGGGCGGAGATACATGAGACGACGGGTTGAGTCGTTACATTATTTGAGTTGGCTGGCCTGACGGCGGTGTCCGGCACTATCACGACTCTTAGTGAATTTTGGGTCGTGGCAGAAGAGCTGTATCTGCGGTTGCAACACTATCTTTATTATTTGATTGTTTTGTGTTTGCAACACTTTTAATATATTCTGTAATAGCAGGTTATTATTCTTCAAATCGAAAGTCTATTATCATTTGAATCTTATTGATTATTTTGAATATCAAGTAAGTTGAATTGCCATGATCATATGTCTCATAAGTTGCAGCAGTAAACATCATTTGGTTCTTTTATCAGTTGAACTCCATTTGTGGTAACTTAAATTATGTGAGTCATGTAAGTTTTATTTTGGACAAAAATAATAGTAGGCATTGGGCTTTGTTTCATCGGATCATTATTTGTTTAGTCAAAATTTAATAATGGGCCATAATGTGGATCTTGAACCATAAGGAATTCCGGCTAAGTAGTAAATCGTGTTAGCTAGCCTATTTATTCCCCAATAGTATCAGGTCCGTAATTTTGGCCTCAGCTAATCTTAAACTAGTTTAGGAAAATATATGGGGACTTTATATAACTGTCACAATTTAAAAGAAATATAATAAATTTTTAGCATGAATTTAATATTATAGATATGGCAGAAAAATATTTATATTTGTAGCACACAGTTCCATTAAAATAAGAATATTAACTATTAATCCCTAAACATAAGAAATTTGAATGGAAAATTAATAATTATTTGTAAAAAAGTCATGTCTTTTTCCTCTCTTTATCTGTTAGCTTTCCTTCCTTTTCTTTTTCTTCGTCTTCTTAGTTTTGTTTTCTACCGAAGCCAATATATTTTTTAAATTTGTTCCATTTTATTTTATTTTTAATTATCTTTCATAAGTTTTTCTCTTACTTCTTTCTTCCTTTCTTAACATAAAACTCTTATTTCGATAATAATATACGTTAGTATATACAATACATATATATAAAAATATACTTTGAATTAATACATACTATAAAATATACAATACATATACATAAAAAATACATATTTAGTTAAGATGACACTTAGACATGTGAAATATACATAAAATATACATTTTAAATTTAATTAAGATGGTATATAAATATACAAAAAACAATATATATATATATATATATATATATATATATATATATATATATATATATATATATATATATATATATATATAATGACACTTAACATATAAAATACAGTATACATTAAAAATACCTCTTAAGATAAGATAGCACTTCACAAATAAATATACAAAAATTATATACATAAATTGTCACGACCCCAATTTCGATCATGATGGCGCCCAACACAATTGCTAGGCAAGCCCGACCATTTGAACACTCTCAACCCAAATATGAAATCTCATTACCAGTTAATTGAGTCAATTTAGCAATTAACAAGATTAATAATCAGATAGTAAAGAGAAACCACGCGGAAAACCGAAATAACTGTCAAAAACAACTCCCAAAGATCTGGGGTCACGAGTTTAGAGCCTCTAATACAACTGAGTAGCAAAATCGAAGCATAAAAGAGTCTAAGAATGCGAAATCAAAAGAGATAAGGGGAGGAGCCGGGTCTTGCGGATGCCAGGAAGCTACCTCGACAACTCCTGAGAGTAGCAAAATCGAACCACAAGGAATACATTACTATAGGTCAAAGAAACATAACCCAATCGAAAATACTCGAAAAACATCAAAAATCACGAAGTTGGCAAAACCCGAGCCCTGGGCACATTTCTCGAAAAATTACAAAATTCACATCTCCGGATTTCTCGTCTCGCCACGAGTCTATACATATCAAATTTACCAAAATCGGAGTCCATTTGACCCTCCCAATTCCAATTTCTAACTGAGAACTTCTCAAGCCCTAACTTACTCCCTTTTGATGAATTTCCACCAATTTACATGTTAATCCTACCATAAGCTTGAATAATTAGGCCAAGAGACTTACCTCTAATCGATTCTCAGTCAAAACCCTCAAAAATTCTCGCCCAAGGCTCTCCCAAGTTGCTAAAAATGGTGGAAACTCCCTCTTGCTCGCGGATGAAATATAACATTTAAACCCTTTTGTCCACAGTCGTTTTCGCTTCTGTGGTCCCGCTTCCGCTTATGCGGGACCGCTTCTGCGGCCAAAAATCCAGCTTATGCGGTCTTTATTTAAAAGGCCAACTTCCGTTTTTGTGACTCAGATTCCGCTTCTGCGGAATTCCTCCTAACGACCAAAACCGCTTCTGCGGTTAATCACTCGCTCCTGCACACCCACTGATGCGAAAGGGGTTCCGCTTCTGCAGAACTACTCCACCATACCTCAGACCGCTTTTGTGATGCCTCACCGCTTCTGCCGTCCACTTCCGTAGAAGCGGAAATACCGGATGACAGCAAAATGAACTGCAGCAAAACTTCAAAACTCTCGTTTAATCACCAGAACTCACCCCGAGGCCCCTGGGACCTCAACCAAAAACACCAAAACACCCTAACACCTCATTCAAACTTGTTAAAACCCTTAAAACTTATCAAACAACGCTAAAACCATTAAATCACATCGGATTCAAGCCTAAGTTTCTTAAAAACTTCCGAATTGCACATTCGATCAAAAACCCGACAAAAACACCTCCGAATGACCTGAAACTTTACACATATATCCAAAATCACCTAATGGAGCTACTGTAACTTTTGAAATTTCATTCCGACCCTTGGATCAAAATCTCACCTATCAACCGGATTTCGCCAAAATACTAACTTTGTCAATTCAAGCCTAATTCTACACCGGACCTCCAAAATCACTTCCGATCACGCTCCTAAGTCACAAATGGCCTCCTGAAGCTAACCGAATCACCGAAATTCACATCCGATCCCTCTAACTCATAAGTCAACATCCGGTTGATTTTTTCAAACCAAGCATTCCTTAAAGAGACTAAGTGCCTCATTTCCTATCAAAACCAATCCAATTCAACTCTAACACAACCAATGTCGACAATGAAATATGAAGAAGCAATAAATGGGGGAAACGAGACTGTAATACATGAGACAACGAGTCGGGTCGTCACATCAATATACATTTTGAATTAAAGTGATACCTGATATTAGTACAAAAAATGAAGAAGATAATGTTGTAAAGGGAAAATGAAGATGGACAAAAAAAAGTACTTTCCATGATTAGTGAGTGAGTTAACTAATTAGATGTTGAGTTTAATTTTTATAATGTGCCATTAATAAAAAAAAGTGCTCTTTTTGGAATAAACAATAAATGGTACTATTTTTATAAATAATAGTTAAAAAAAGATCAAGCATGTAAAAATATATTATATTTATTTTACTCGAACCTTCCAAAATCAAAAATGAATAATTCATGAACATCATAGCTTGCTTTGGGCGCGATTAATAAACCATCGTGATTATGGATACGGTTCCCGTGACATAGTCATGATACCTAATTCCCAAATTCGGGGTGCATTTCAAGTAACCTGATCGTAACAACTTCGCATAATAAAACCCTTTGAAATAAATTGAGGTGTGCCATCCATAATCCATGGCCCTCAAATTAATCTTGTAATCTGTGTAGAAACACTTTGAACATTTTTAGTTTGCTTTAGGTACGTCTTATAATAAACCATTGTGATTATGGGTATGGTTCCCCTGGCATAGTTATGATACCTAATTCCCAATTTTGGGGGTACATTTCATGTAACCCGATCATAACAACTTTGATAAACTAATAAAATAAATATATCGCGAATTGCGAGTGCATTTTATGTAGCGTGATTTGCGGTGTGTTCCAAAACGGCAAGTGTACGCAAATCGTAATTTGTTCAAGAAATAAATTCCATAAATCTTAAAAAACGGTTTTAAATGAATAAAAGCGATTATAAAGTTAAAAAATACACATAGCTTTAAAAATGCGTAATTTATAAGATAATAGGACAATATTAACAGTTTAAGTGACCGTGCAAGAACCACGAAACCCGGGAATGCCTAACACCTTCTCCCGGATTAACGAAATTCCTTATCTAGAATTCTGATTTCACAGACTTTTAAATAAAGTCAAAATCTACTCGATTTAGTATTTAAAATAAATCGATGATTTGGGATACCATAATAAATATTTCAAGTTGCGACTCTAAAATAAATAAAATAATCTCATTTCAAATAATGTTATTTTAATTGGAAAAACTCGCATATACCCCCTCGGGTAGTAAAAAGGAGGTGTGACAGAGAGCTGTCACACCTCCTTTTGACACACCTGAGGGTATATAAGGGAGTTTTTCCAATTAAAGTGACATTATTCGAAATGAAATTATTTTATTCAAACAGATTCGCCACTTGGGATAGTTTATTTGGTGTCCCAAGTCACCGATTTATTTTAAAGTCCCAAATCGAGGAAATTTCGACTTTATTTACAAATTTGTGAAACCAAAAATTCTAGATGAGGAGTTCTGTTAACCCGGGAGAAGGTGTTAGGCATATCCAAGTTCCGTGGTTCTAGTACGGTCGCTTAAACTATTAATATTGGCCTATTATCTGATTAATTATGCATTTTTAAACCTATGTGTATTTTTAACTTTTTTTAAAATAGCTTTTAATAATTATTGTTACATATTGCGAATCATGTCACGAGAACCGTAACCACGATCTACAACATATTTAATTTTAAAGATTAAATGGTGGCCAAATCACGTAAATGTACCCCCGAATATTAGTAATTAGGCGTCACAACTACGTCACGGAAACCGTAACCATAGCTATGACAATTATTTAGTTAACGCGCCTAAAGCAAACTACAAAAGTTCAAGGCATCTCTAAACTAAAATTGTATTTGTATGAGGACCATAAATTATAAGATTTTATTTGTGTATGGCACACCTCAAATTATTTTCTAAAAGAAGATTAGCTCTTGATCTAATTTTGTGAGGGCCATGTATTATAAATTTTAAGCATGACACACCTCAAATTATTTTAAGAAAAGAGGTATATATTTTAAAGGCAAACTAAAGGTACTCCTATTTTTAATCTAATTTAAAATTAGTTATCACAACCACGTCACGGAAACTGTACCCGTAGTTGTAATAATTTTAATTACGCACTTAGAGCCGTAGAATTCAATTGCTTGGGCGTGACCAAATCTTTTGTTATCTATGTGTGTGATAAAAAATAAAACATTTTTGAGATTGTAGCTAGGATCGAGCTCAAGAAACTTTCTGATAGTCAAGGCCCAAAATTCAAAGGGGGCTTTAAGAAACGGGCATAAGCTACTAAACCACGTGATTTTCTGCAAATTAGCATATCTATTGAAAAGTGTCATTACAGGCCCATCTAAGCGTCAGTAATATACAATCGAATAGATTTCACAGAAAACATTCAAACTTTAGGATTAGAATTGTCACGACCCAAAATCCACTGAGGGTCGTGATGGCGCCGGACATCTCTGTCAGGCAAGCCAACTAGAATACTTAATTAAATTCTCGTGATAATAATTTTTGAAAAACGTTTCTTTATACAATTTAAACAAGACTTAGTATATTCCTCTGAATGAATAATGAAATATTTAAACAACTTGTAAAATTTCCGAATAAATCCAAATACATCCCCATAACCTGATGTCATAAGTGCATGAGCAACTATTGATAAGGAAAATAAAATACAACCTCTGTCCGAAATGCAGTGGACAGGGAACAAATAATGAAAATGCTGAAGGGAACTATACTAGCTGCGGGTCGTCTCGAACAATGCAGCTCACCTAGTCCCAGAGTTATCCATGCTGCTACGCCCAGTAGGCTGCTAGAGGTATATATACATGTGCAACAAAAATGAACAGAAGTGTAGTATGAGTATGTAATCAACGTGTACTCAGTGAGTATCCCACCTAATCCCGAAGGAGTAGAGACGAGATGACCAACTTCGATACTCACTAGAGGTCAATTAACAATATTCTAGATACGCGAGAAGAGTCATGATTTTATATAGTAATTCAAATTCGCGAAGCCAGAAAATAGGTAAACACCTTCAACAATTAAGCAAGGGCTTCCAATGTTTATTCTTTATTATCTTATCAATTTATATCAAGCCACGAATGGCCAAATCCACATTTATAATTCTCAAGCGACAAATAACATGCGCAAATCACACCGAGGCGACGGCCCGATCCAACAGAAATATAAGTTGTGCACTGTCGAAGGTCGAGCGGCCCGAACCAATAGATGCATCTATTTAAATCTGCCGAGGCATTCGGCCCGTTCCATAAATAAACACATACCCTGCTCGCAAATCACGCATGCGACGTAGGTACACATAAAATACATGCTCAAATAACCAATTAAAAATTTATCAGGGATATTTATCCAATCAAGGCAATTTCTCTGTTTAACAATTCAGGAAATGATGTTTAATTTCTTTTTAAATTCATTTACTAATCAAAGGTGATTTAAACAATTCAAGTTATCAATGGGTTCATAATTAATCCAAGTATAACATGCTGATGGGTCCTAACTACCCGGACAATAGCATAATAGTAGCTACGCACGGACTCTCATCACCTCGTGCGTACGTAGCCCCCACATATAGGAGCACATAATCAATTATTTTACCTATGGGGTAAATTCCCCCTCACAAGATTAGAAAGGAGACTCACCTCGCTCCGAAGATCCATAATCGGCATTCTACATTCTTCCGAATGCTCGAACCAACGCCCAAAGCTCCAAAACTAGCCAATGGTGATACAAATCCATTAATATACGCTCAATTATTAATTAGAATCTAATTTATGGAAATTTCCAACTCCGATCAAAAAGTTGACAAAAATGCCCTCGGGCCCACGTGCCCGGAATCCGAAATTTCTCGAAGATAATGTTTACCCATGAACTAACGAACTCAAATATATAATTTTCTCTTAATTCTATACTCAAAATCTTGGCTAAATCCCAAGAATACTATTTTATAGTTTTTCCACCAAAACCCCAACTTTTATACTAATTTTCTTGTCTAATTCCATGGTGTAATCTTGTATTTAACTTGAAAATAAGTAGGAGTAGCTTACCTTAACATTGATGATGAGATCCCTCCTTGAAGCTCTCCAAAAATCGCCCAATAAAGTGAAGAAAATGAGAGAAATCGCCAAACATCCGATTTTAAAACAAAGCTTCTGCCGCAGCTATTTCCGCTTCTGGGGAACTATTACCGCTTCCACAGTCCCACTTTTGCGTACAAAACTTCGTTTTTGCGGACAAGGGGGCTCCAGCCCATTTTCGCTTTTGCGGCCAGCCTACCGCTTCTGCGGTTCCGCATCAGCGGACAAGGGCCGCTTTTGCGGCCCTGGTTGCCGTCACGCTCAACCGCTTCTGCAGCTTCTTCCTCGCTTCTGCGGTCCCATCTCCACAGAAGCGGAAATACCACCAGCCAGCAACTCAGCTAGTTTCAAAAATCTATTTTCCATCCGTTAACCACCCGAAATCCACCCGAGGCCCCCCGGGACCCCATCCAATCATACCAACCAGTCTCAAAACACATTACGGACTTGCTCGAGGCCTTAAATCACATAAAACAACGCTAAAATCATCAATCGACCTCTAATCCAAGCTTTATGAACTTTGAACTTTCCAACTTCTATTTTTGATGTTTAAACCTATCAAACCATGTCCGATTGACCTCAAATTTTGTACACAAGTCATATTTGACATTATGGACCTACTCTAACTTCCGGAATCGGATTCTGACCCCGATATCAAAAAGTCCACTTCCGGTCCAACTTTTTAAAAACCTTCAAATTTCTATCTTTAGCCAAATGGCTTCAAATGACCTACGGACCTACGAATTCACTTCCGATCGTGCTCCCAACTCTAGAATCACCTTACGGAGCTATTCACAGTCTCGAAATCCCAAACGAACATTGATAACACTGAAATGTACTTCAAACCAAACTTATAAAATTTCTTCCAAAATGCTAACTTCCACAATAGGTGCCAAAACGCTCCCGGGTTATCCAAAACCCAATCCGGGCATACGCCCAAGTCCGAAATCATTATACGAACCTGTTGGAACCTTCAGATCTTTATTCTAAGGTCGTTTACTCAAAATTCCAATCTTATCCATTTTTTCCAACTTAATGCTTCTAAAATGAGGGTTTTCATTTAAATTTAACTCCGAATTTCCTGAATTTCAATTCCGACCATACAAACAAGTCATAATACCTTAAATGAAGCTGTTCATGGCCTCCAACTGCTGAACGGAGCGCTAGTACTCAAAATGACCGGTCGGGTCGCTACATTCTCTCCCACTTAAACATACGTTCGTCCTCGAACATGCTGAGAACTATACGGAAGTAGTTTGAAATCACTGTTTAGCACCTCATACACCTTCCTGTGCTACCACAACTTAGCTGAGCACATTAGCTCGATAAATTATGAAGATATTCGCTTTTTATTCAAGCAAATAAGCCTTAGAGCCCAATTCCAACATCCGAAATTTCCATGCTAGGCATGTTTCCAACATACAATCACCATATCAATCACTACACGCTGTACTCAGAACGACTGCATAACTTTTTTGAATTCACACTTTGCATCACTTACTAATAGGACCACAATAACCCTTCTGATCGAATTAATCGAAATTTCCACGGATCCGATGCTCCCATTGCATCTCATGACCTACATGGGTCTTGCTCTAACCTTTACAACATCGACACGATGGAAGAGAGGTGCCGAAATTCATAACCAACTATTGCATCAACAAATAATTGGGTCTATACCCCTAGCAAGAGTCATTGCCTCTTTCTGAACCATCTAATGGTCTTAGCTCCTTAATTCACTTCACATAATCCAATTTCATTGGTCCTAAATCCAATAATCTCGTCACACCCAGTAAGAACTGCTCAGGCAATAAGCCACCTCTGACACAATCATAAGTCCCATATGATGCTACCATGTGCCAATAGGCTACCAATTAGAACGTGATACAGAAGGAAATGAAGTCTGAAAAGGAGATCTAATTACCCCGCTCGCGAATCATACATGTGACACAGGTACATGCTAAACGGACACCCTGCTCGTGAATCATACATGCGATGCAGGCTCACAGCTAGAACGAGTTCTCCTCGAAAAATGGGAATCAGAACACATAAAGGCAAATAGGGGAAATGTACTGAACATCACACTGTTACGGCCTACAACCCGATCCAAATAACATACCCATGGCGACGTGCCACCCGATCCACACTTAGAACATACATAAAGAGATATACATCGGGCCAAGCTGCCCATTTCAACAGGATATCAAATTTGCTCACAAGCATGCTAAGTGCATGATACCATCCCTAAGGGACATATAGCGCTATAAGCTATGAAACTCAAGCACAACTGAGGTACGATATATGGTCTGAATCTCAAGAGCCCTTTTGCTCATAATATGACATTCCCACGCGGATCCTCAACATATACACAATTTCTCAAGCCGTCTTACAAATCACACAGTGCAATGTATCACTACATGAAATATCTGACAACGGGATAACATCCTGACAACTCCATAAGGGGCGCATTACTGAAACGAACACAACCGGCCTGACATAGAGCCCATATTCACATTTAAACCCATCCACCGACCTCAAGTCGATCCTGATCACATCAACTAAGCCAATAACCTTTCAAAGGTCCATACCAATTTCCCCCTTATCATGACACATAGAACAACCGTCATAACCGGAGCAAACCTCCCCAGTTCATAACCCAATAAACAAAGTGCCCTCCAGGCCTAAAGTCTCAAATTAATAATATTACCACAATTCTCATACTTGGTTTAAATCTTTAGTTAATCAAGTGACTACATGTCACACCTATACAAGTTCTTCGTGGGACACACTCCAACAATCTTCCAAAATAAATAACGGGTCCACTCATCCAAATCATCCGCCGTACTAACGCTAAAAAGCGATCAAGAATCCTTAACCAGGATGCAAAGCCTTTTTAACAAAACATCGATCTCAGGTGACGCTGAAGACAACACCAATTTACTTTAATCATTCAACTCTTTCCTTGCTCATCCGAGCCCGTGACATCCTTACCTGCACCAAACTGCAACCTTGATCCTCACTTCGAATTTCCATGCTACTCACTGCACCCAACGTGCCAACATACGATAGAACACGATTTTCATCGTAACTCCAAAACCATTATTATTTCAACACTTCATCATATAAGAACCTTGCACTTAACTCACTTCAGGGAAATTATAGCAACACATAGGTAAATTCTCATAACCGTAGAATATGAAATGTGCGGGTAGTGGTCCAAGCCACCATAGCCCTTTCGGAATCCGCTTCCACCTAACAAGCGATAATAGAAGAATGCTTCTGAACAACATCAATTACGGCGGCCGACAAGCCTCACACGTACCACCACAAATCACACACATAACTTGATCACGCAGAATGAAATGATCCCTGGCTCCAATATGCCATATCAGCTACGGATAACAAATCTATCTTCTTCCACTTTATCCTTGATTGCATTAGAAATAATACCAACTCCATTCAATGCATAACATACTCCATCCGCGTTTATCCCAAGTGACCTTGAACCACGAGACCCTGCTGCCTCAAATCCCATGAACCATTTCGTACCTCATTGCTACATCGCAGGACAATATCATAGAACATTATGTGCCTCTTCTCATAGGCCACTACCAAGCTTGGTTCTTGACTGTACCCGTAGGCTCGAAACTATTAGGCACCACACTTTACCTCTTTGAATCCGCTAGGACCATTGCTGAGAGCCGCCCGCTCTGACTTGGCCCAAATATAATTAACTCCACGAATCTGCTAGCACATTAATACCCTCTCAACGAAGCACCTGGCAGAACCACTCCCCCTTAAACCCGCTTCTATACAAGGCATAAATTCTAAAACTTTTCCCAAGTTCGAACATGAGCCCATAAGACTAACCATAGCATATCTTTAATAATTCCTCTACTCAATTTACTACTTATGGTATTTTTCCGTAGCTGGGATAACCCTTTAGTATGCTAATAACCAGAAACCTTGCAAGTTGTTAACCATGCAACCCAATCATAGGCGGTGGGAATCTCCCACTTAGCTTGAAGCCATTATTACAAAACTCTAGAGTTCACCAGGATTCTTAATCTCTTATTGACATAACCTTGCTCAATCAATCGCTAGCATTCTCAATATCTTACCGCAGAAACCCAATTTGATGCTCTAAATCATTTAACAACATTCACACAATAGTTCTCTTTGCTGCATAACCCGTAGAACTCTTCGTAGAAGCCTCGCCAACCACGCGACCGCTAAACTGCTCACAGGGAATAACCCTCCTGAGTCCAAGCTCACTCCCTAACTGTACCAGTCAATTTACCCCTCATGGACACCCATTAAATGCGCGACAATATCCTTCCACTTCAAAGTCATGCTACATCTTTCTTCATTTCAAGCAGCTTCTTTCCGTCATACCAAACCTACTGCCGCATAACAACCTCATGCTTCAAATTAGATTCGTAGATGCCAATAACCAAGCCCCAATATTCTCAAGTCGTTCCAGACTCCCTTAAGGTGCATAGTCTTCCCCTTTCCAATCCCCTACGCATCTCCGCTACTCTCTCACTTTGGGAAATCTCACTTTTTTAATCCACTGCTCGGCCTACGCTCCCTAAGTCTAACCCTTTACAAGTTTAAAATTTTACCTGACACTTCCTATATGTCCTTCTCACCTTTTGTTGCTCAGTTGTTGTCTTAATAAAATTTATCTTCATAGCACTTGAATTCCACAATTTGCTACTAACTCAAAACTTTTCTGAAGGTCATCTTTCTCGAACAGCTATATTGAAATACTGATTCAATCCAGCACCCTACCATATCTGATAGTTGTGTTTCCAATACTATTTCACAATATCTTGCCCCAAGGCGAATTGTAGCAGATCATAACACCGACAAACTTCAAGCGTTCAATTAAGACAACAACACCCCCATATAGAGGAGAACTCCACCACGCTTGCAGTTACCACGTTTCATTACTTCCACCAGTCCATATTTGACCATCCTTAGTTCGATTGTCTTTCCCTGGAAGGGAATAAAATACTGAATACCTTTGATTACACACTGAGTAAACCTTCCTTCAATTTATTCAATGCCCCGACACGTGGGCAAACACCCTACCATCACAACAACACTGCTGAATAATTGCTCATAAGCATTATGGCAACCTGTGCCTAGTCTCAAGGCTCTTAGAAGTTCTATTACTGAGCTGAAACAATAGAATATCCTTCCATAAGGCGACCATAATAGTCAAATTAGCTATACCGGGAGAATCATCCCGCACCACATTTGTAGTGCCATTTCAATTCTTCAACTTTCGATTTATAATAAGCACTCACGTAAGATTGAGCAGGAAGAAATCAAAGGTATAAGACTCAAAAGAATTGAACCGCATGATAAAGAAAACAAGAAGGGAAGTACTCCTAACAGTCCTGTAGCCTCTCGAGGATAAGTACAGACATCTCTATACTGATCCGCGAAACTCTAATAGACTTGATCATGACTCATGAGACCGACGGGAACCTAGTGCTCTGATACCATATTGTCACGACCCAAAATCCACTAAGGTCGTGGTGGCGCAGACACCTCTGTCAGGCAAGCCAATTTAAACAAGACTCAGTATATTCCTCCGAATGAATAATGAAATATTTAAATGACTTGTAAAATTTTTGAATAAATCCAAATAAATCCCCGAAACTCGATGTCACAAGTGCATGAGCAACTATCGATAAGGAAAATAAAATACAACCTCTGTCCGAAATACAGTGGACAGGGAATAAATAATGAAAATGCTGAAGAGAACTATACTAGCTGCGGGTCGTCTCAAACAATGCAGCTCACCTAGTCCCAGAGTCATCCATGCTTCTATGCCCAGTAGGCTGCTAGAGGTATATATACCTATGCAACAAAAATACACAGAAGTGTAGTATGACTACGTAATCAACGTGTACTCAGTGAGTATCCCGCCTAATCCCGAAGGAGTAGAGACGAGATGACCAACTTCGACACTCACTAGAGGTCAATTAACAATATTCTAGATACGCGAGGAGAATCATGATTTTATATAGTAATTCAAATTCGCGAAGCCAGAAAACAGGTAAACACCTTCAACAAATAAGCAAGGGCTTCCAAGGTTTATTCTTTATTATCTTATCAATTTATATCAAGCCACGAAGGGACAAACCCACATTTACAATTCTCAAGCGACAAATAACATGCGCAAATCACACCGAGGTGACGGCCCGATCCAACAAGAATGTAAGTTGTGCACTGTCGAGGGTCGAGCAGCCCGAACCAATAGATTAATCTATTTAAATCTACCGAGGAATTCGGCCCGTTCCATAAATAAACACATACCCTGCTCGCGAATCACGCATGCGACGCAGGTACACATAAAATACATGCTCAAATAACGAATTAAGAATTTATCGGGGATATTTATCCAATCAAGGCAATTTCTCTATTTAACAATTTAGGAAATGATGTTTAATCTCTTTTTAAATTCATTTACTAATCAGATGTGATTTAAACAATTCAAGTTATTAATAGGTTCATAATTAATCCAAGTATAACATGCTGATGGGTTCTAACTACCCGGACAATAGCATAATAGTAGCTACGCGCGGACTCTCGTCACCTCGTTCGTACGTAGCCCCCACATATAGGAGCACATAATCAATTATTTCACCTATGGGGTAAATTTCCCCTCACAAGATTAGAAAGGAGACTCACCTCGCTCCGAAGATCCATAATCGGCATTCTACATTCTTCTGAAGGCTCGAACCAACGCCCAAAGCTCCAAAACTAGCCAATGGTGATACAAATCCATTAATATGTGCTCAATTATTCATTAGAATCTAATTTATTGAAATTCCCAACTCCGATTGAAAAGTTGACAAAAATACCCTTAGGCCCATGTGCCCGAAATCCGAAATTTCTCGAAGATAAAGTTTACCCATGAAGTCACGAACTCAAATATATGATTTTCTCTTAATTTCATACTCAAAATCGTGGCTAAATCCAAAGAATACGATTTTCTAGGTTTTCCACCAAAACCAGAATTTTTATACTACTTTTCATGTCTAATTCCATGGTATAATCTTGTATTTAACTTGGAAATAAGTAGGAGTAGCTTACCTTAACATTGATGATGAGATCCCTCCTTAAAGATCTCCAAAAATCACCCAATGGAGTGAAGAAAATGAGAGAAATGGCCAAACATCGGATTTTAAAACAATGCTTCTGCCCAGCTATTTCCGCTTCTGTGGAACTATTACCGCTTTCGCAGTCCCGCTTTTGCGGACAAAACTCCGCTTTTGCGGACAAGGGGGCTCCATCCCATTTTTGCTTTTGCGGCCAGCCTACCGCTTCTGCGGTTCTGCATCAGCGGATCAAGTGGCTGCCCTTATGCTAAACCGCTTCTGTGACTTCTTCCTCGCTTCTGCGGTCCCATCTCCGCAGAAGCGGAAATACCAGCAACCAGCAACTCAGCTATTTCCAAAAATCCATTTTCGATCTGTTAACCACCCGGAATCCACTCGAGGCCCCCCCGAACCCCAACCAATCATACCGACCAGTCCCAAAATACATTACGAACTTGCCCGATGCCTAAAATCACATCAAACAATGCTAAAATCATCAATCGACCTCCAATCCAAGCTTTATGAACTTTAAACTTTCCAACTTCTATTTCCGATGTTTAAACCTATCAAATCATGTCCGATTGACCTCAAATTTTGCACACAAGTCATATTTGACATTACGGACCTACTCCAACTTCGAAAATCGGATTCTGAAGCAGTTATCAAAAAGTCTACTTTCGGTCAAACTTCTCAAAAATCTTCAAATTTCTATCTTTATCCAAATGGCTTCAAAATGACCAACGAACCTCCAAATTCACTTTTGATCGTGCTCCCAACTCCAGAATCACCTTACGGAGCTATTCACAGTCTAGCAATCCTAAACGGACATTGATAACACTGAAATGCACTTCAAACCAAACTTATAAAATTTCTTCGAAAATGCTAACTTCCACAATAGGCGCCAAAATGCTCCTGGGTTATCCAAAACCCAATCTGGGCATACGCCCAAGTCTAAAATCATCATATGAACCTGTTGGTACCTTTGGATCTTGATTTTGAGGTCGTTTACTCAAAATTCCAATTTTTGCCATTTTCTCCAACTTAAGGCTTCTAACATGAGGGTTTTCATTTAAATTTAACTCCGAACTTCCTGAATTTCAATTTTGACCATACACACAAGTCATAATACCTTAAATGAAGCTGTTCATAGCCTTCGACTACTGAACGGAATGCTAGTACTCAGAACGGCTGGTCGGGTCGTTACAAGAATAGGATCCAATAGTTGTTGCATAAATAGCCTTTTTTACACTAGTTTTATAATTCAAAGTCCATCTAACACTAATCAAATTCTTGAATAGATGTTGAACACTTTTATATTTTCGAAGATCCCACTTATAAATCCTACTCTAAATAAGCATCATATTCATGTGGACCACATATGAGCTACAATATGAATATTTTGTGCAATATTGAAATAAATACTTCGACTTATAAATTTTAAAAGTGTTAAATGAAAGCAAATTAATCATTAACAATAAAGAAGAGAAAAAATGGCTTAATTCTTCCCTCCTCTTAATAACACTTAGAAATATTTACAAAACTACATAGGAATCATAGAATACTTCAGGTCAAATCTCATTAAAAGTTCGAACTTAATAGGTTCTAGAACTCATTCATGCATTATCCATACCATTAGCCTACAATATTGAACCTCGAAATAACTCAACTAATAGCAACCTTGTACAGTCAACATTTAAACAAAGTCCTCAATGAATTAAATCTGCTATACTCAGCAGACTAATCAAGCCATTCATGAAGTCCTTACACTAGTTTACACATTAGCGTTTATACCTTTAATACATCACATGTTAGGACACCCATGTCAATAACATTTATTCACAACTTGAGAAAAGAAATTGTGTCTAAAAAAATAAAAATAAATAGCAGAAAACAAACAACAGAGAAAAGAAGAGAAAGAATTTGAAGTCATATTCCAAAAACAAAAGGGCTACAATTCCATTTTTTTCACTTCAAGGCTTGTGAGAATACCTGGATACAATAAAGGACAAAGAAAGCAAGGAGTTCAGCAAGCAATGAGTGAAAAATGACACCCCAAATAACAACAGTAGCAGCTTCAAATGGATCAATTCGGGGAAGATTTTTTCTAAGTTTTGCTAAAAATCAAAATAAGATAGAATAAACCATCAATGAGATAATAATTGAGTATTTTTTGTGCTCTTTTTATGATCTTTTCCAATCTGATCCGTGTGTATCATTTGAAGACCCTTTTTGTGCTCAAAGAGAGGCGGATCTTCTTCTTCTGTGTACGAGTGAGCGATTTCTATATATAGGAAACCCAAAATGGAATTAAAAAAGAATATCCTACCCTAAATTCTAAAATTTCATAATAGTACAACTCTTTTTTACACTTTTCTGTCCTGTTCCCACCCAATATTAGTATTTTCATCACAAGGATAAGGACAATTGTACAACAATCTAGAAAATTATGATATTCACCCTATGTAAAACCCAATTTTAACCTTTCAAACGCTGATTATTATAATTTTTACCTATTTGACCTAAATTCTAGTTGTTTGATTACCCAATAGCCCCTCCTAGAACCAACCAGGCCAAATTAGCCTTGGACCCCCCTGAATTAGTTTTTCCAATTAACCCCTTAAGGTTTTCAATATTACCTTATCAAAATCTTTCAAATCCAATTAGTACTCAAACTCCCATCCCGAACAATTAAGGCCAAAACAAGGGCAGATCAAAACAAATTTTGATTAACACTTAACTAAAAATTGAGATAACTGAAACTAAACTAATTCAACTAATAAATTACAATTGACAAATGATCATTATAATTAGGCTAAATATGCTATCACTAAATCGGACTAAACAACATCATGTTAAACGGTAAAAATGATGATTAGGTTAGAAACAAATGAGAAATAGAAGAACAGAACTGTTATAACCAAATTGATCGGAGAAAGAACAATGAAAGGAAGGAATACTTGAGGGTGAGATAATGCTAATTTCAAACGATCAGAGCCGGAGTCAATATCGTCACACGAGCAACTGATTCTTTAGAGAAAATAAGTACAGTGCCTGCATGTTACGATACTGACCCTAGCTTCGCCAGAGAATATCAACAAGCTATGGGATTCATGTGGATGGTGAGGTGACTGACCGGATTCCGGTGGTTTGGAAAGAAAAAAATCCAACATAAATCTATTTCTCTTACCAAAGGAACTAAGTTTACGTATAATCCAATTTGAGCAACAAAAATCAAAGGAAAAGAAAGAAAAAACAAAGAGAGACAGACTAGGTTTTTTTAGATTTGAAAATTGGGATAATCTATGAAGATTTGAGAAATGATATTAGGGGGCTTGGAAAGAGGAGGGGACATGGATTATCTGGTGAAGGTTTTGGCTAATTTGGAGGCACTTAGGTGGCGGTTTAGGGCGGCACCGTCGGAATGCGATTTTCGATGGCTAAGGTTGGTGTAGAGATGAAGGAGACGAAGAAATAAAATAAACTCAAGGGGTTTGGGGGGATGGTCTTATTAGGACACTTTTATGTGGGGATTGTCTCTAGTTCCCAGCTGTTAGATCTCAATTGATCAACGGATGGGATTAGTTGAAGCAAAACAGTGTCGTTTAAAGCCTACCCGAGATTGGGCTGGGTAAGGGAAAATTGGTCGGTTGGGTTTGGAGAAGGATGGAGGAAGGGGGAATTTGGCTTGATTCGGGTATAGGAATTAGCCCACTATCTAATTACGCCTATTTCTTCAAATTTTTATTTTATTTCCCATTTATTTCCTTTTTATTTTAATAAAGAAAATCCTAAAATATCTAAAAATGTGACATTGAACTACTGAAAAAATCAGTAAACTAAAAATTAAAAGACAAAAATATAAAAATGAGCAATTTTTTGTGATTTTAAATTTCTATAAAACAAATAATCATTGATTAATCCTAAAAATATAAAAATAGATTATGAATACAATGCATGGCCTTTTTGGTATTTTTCATGATTTAATAAAATTAATCATGCACAAAAATACAAACAATTAAATAAAAATTCTACAAAAAATTCTTAAAATATAAAATAATTAAATAAAATCTATTTTCTTGGGATTTTATAGACGTATTTCATATAGGGCAAACATCACATGCTCACAGTTGCCCCTCTTTTCTTGGAAACATGAAGGGTTTTCGGGCAAAGATTAAATAATCAAATATGAGGAATTTTTGCCTGTTCGAAACTCCATGAGAAGCGTCTTTTGAAAAAGCCTGACCTAACCTTGCTTCAGAGGTTGCCTACATATCCTTGGCTACAAAGGAATCAGGTTAGTGTAGTTCTGGAAGTTTTGGTAGCTGGGACTACCAGGAAACTGTGATTTCACTGTTGTTGCTGTGGTTTCTGCTTGGTGAGCTCCTTATTACACAAAGATGAAAGATAAAAAGCTAAACTAACTAAACCTATCAACTACGGGTTACAATATTCCTATCTTTAAACCTTCTAAAGATTGATCTTGAGTCTGTGATGATTCTTTCTGCAGGCTCTGATTTGAATCTTGATGCTCGTCTTCTGAAAACACTGGTTCATTCTACTTCAGCTTTCCGATTAAGGCAGGACATGCGAAGCTTGTGACTTGTATCAAATTTTGAGTAGTCCGCATCTTTTCTCTTCTTAGAGTTCAACTTCTTTTCTTGTTCTTCCTTTCTTGTATTTGGGTTGAGACTTCTTCTTTTGGTCATCTCAAACCCTATGCCTTATGGTGAGAAACCTATTCAGGCAACAAAGCAAACAAACGAATGAAATTTTCTGCCCCAGTTTTTACTAAGAAAATTTTGTGAGTTATTGTAACAAAATCTATACTATTTCTTTATTTGAAAGCAATAAAATTAGGATGGTGTATCCTTGGGAAAAAGAGATTTGGGTGTGGAGCCCTATATCTATAATAAAATCAACTAAGGAATGGGGCCCTAAGTGAGAAAGGTTACCATGTTATGTTGGAAAAATGGCCGGGTTATACCGGAAAGGTCCTCGGGTTATGCCGGGAAAGTCATCTGGTTATACAGGAAAAGAAAAAGGTCATCGGGTTATGCCGAAAAGGGAAAAGGTTCTCGGTTTATGCCGAGAAAATTATCAGGTTATATCGAAAATGGAAAAGGTGCTCGGGTTATGCCAGGAAAATCATCGGTTTATGCCGGAAAAGAGAAAAGATCCTCGTGTTATGCTGGGAAGGTCCACGGGTTATGCAAAAATCATTGAGCTATGTCGAAAAAGAGAAAAGGTCCTCGGGTTATGCCGGGGAGGTCCACAGGTTATGCCGAGGAAGATCATCGGGTTATGCCGATAAAGGAGAAGGTTCTTAGGTTATGCTGGGAAAATCATCGGGTTATGCTGGAAAAGATAAAAGGTCTTCGGGTTATGCTAGGGAGGTCCATGGGTTATGTCGGGGAAGTTCATCGGGTTATGCCGGAAAAGAGAAAAGGTCCTCGAGTTATGCCGGGGAGGTCCACGGGTTATATTGAGAAAGGTCATTGGGTTATGCCATAAAAGGAGAAGGTTCTCGAGTTATGCCAGGAAAATCATCGGGTTATGCTGGAAAAGAGAAAAGGTCCTCGGATTATGCCTGGGAGTTCCACAGGTTATGCTGGGAAAGGTCATCGGGTTATACTGGAAAAAGAGAAGGTTCTCGGGTTATGCTGGAAAAGAGAAAAGATCCGCGGGTTATGCCGGGGAGGTCTACGGGTTATGCTTGGAATGGTCATCGGGTTATGCCGAAAAAGGAGAAGGTTCTCGGGTTATGCCGAGAAAATCATCGAGTTATGCTGGAAAAAGAGAAAAGGTTCTCGGGTTATGCTAGGGAGGTCCACGATTATGCCGGGGATGATCATCGGGTTATGTCGGCTAGGTCCACGGGTTATGCCGGGAAAGGTCATCGGGTTATGCCGGAAAAGGAGAAGGTTCTCGGGTTAGGCCGAAAAAATCATCGGGTTATGCCGGGAACCAACTAGGGATCAGAGCCCTGTAATGGAAAAGACTACTAGGTTATGCTGGGAGCGATTAGGGAATGAGACCCTATATTGGGAAATGTAGCTAGAGATTGGAGGCCCTATGCTACCATGGTTCTAAATTTTCTCCTCCTTTCCTTTTATTTTACTTTTAATAATTTATTCAAGAGAATGCATGAAGAGTTTGAACGTGACTTCTCTTTTTGGGGTTAATTTTTTCCTACAGAATGTTTTGCTTTTGCATAACTTGTTTTTATTGCACCTGCTTCTTGCAAAGTTGTCTTGGACTGCACCTGTTTTCAAATCAAAGAACAATTTGTCGGTTTGAAATGGTGGTTGGTTTCGTGGCCTTGATTATTTTGATCACTTGATCTTGGCCCAACTCTTCTGCTGAAATTCTTTATTACTTTCTGGCTTTTTGGAGACCGATTCCTCTTCTAAAACTGGGTATCTTGACTTTCCCCCAAAATTGCACATGACGGTTAACCCGTGGGGCTTAGTTTTTCATTTTATTTTGCCTTTATGGGCACTTGATTTTAGATTTACTTCCTTTTCAAGAGTTCCTGACTCTGGAGCATCGACCATCACGGCCAGTCGAGATCGACTTGATGCGCCTGCTGAGGCTGGGCACTTTTCTTTGGATTCGGATTTTGTTGAGTAGAAACCTGTAAAAACCAATCTTGCCATCATTTCTTTGTATCAATTTCAAAGAGCGATTAGACCGAAAGGGACTTAAAGAAAAGTAAACAAAGGACAAGATAATGAATTTAGCAAGAGGTGTCCTTTTCGGGGGGAAAAAAGTACTTATATGGAGTGCATACAGATATCAATAGACATGACATGATTCTTAGACTAGATACCTGATATGTGCAACTATGCAACTTCTCGTAAACCCATTATGACCCGTGTTTTAAAATCGGGAAACCTTGCTAGGACTCTTTCAGTGCCAATGGTTGTAAGGGATTCCCTCTTTTCGATCTGTGGTACCCTTTGCGGGTTTTCATCATTTGACTTCTCTCATTTCTATTCTTATCGTCGCCTTATAGTGCTCTTTGTGATTTTTCGCTACAAGACTCTCTCATTTTTCAGTTTCTTTGCTTACCGTCGCCTTACGGTCCCCGTTTGGGTTTTCACCAACAAGACTCTCTCATTTTATTTCTCTCATCTTGATTGCATCGGATCCAAATAGCTACATTCTCTGATTCTTGAACAGCCTCACTGATTGATCGGAAGGACTTGAACAGGATTCGGGGTAAAAAGAATTTGGATTAAATTGCAACTTTGGAACCTTTCAGGTGAATCGTCACTGGATCATTATAACATCTTCCCTAGTTTCACTTTTAGGGAAATTTGGATTTTTATTTTGGTGTGACTGAACCCCAGAAAGAGGCTACCTACGTATCCTTTCGGAATCAAGTGGTACGTAGTTCAGGAAAACTTTTATTTTTGTTTTTCCTTTTGGTTTGATTTTTTTTTAAAATTTTCAAGTTCCAAAGAGGGTAATGAAAGAAGGGTAACCAGCTCAAAGGGTTAGCAAATGATTGGAGTGTTTTGGGTTATCGAGAATGAAATCTTTCATCATATCAATCGAATAGTATTGGTGCTGTAGAAAGGTTAAACATTATACCTTTTGACTGCTTCTGCATTTATAGCTATTTCGTGATCATTTCCTTCAATGTCACCCAAGTACAATGCCCCTTCGGGCAACAATTTTCTTATAACGTACGGGCCCTTCCAGCTGGAAGCGAACTTTTCTTTTGCTTCCTTGTGATGAGAGAGAATACGTCTCAAAACGAGTTGCCCCACTTCAAAACTCCTAAGCCACACCTTCTTATTGTAAGCATGGGTCATTCTTTGTTGATATAACTGCCCATGGCAGACTGCGGCCATTAGCTTTTCATCAATCAAGGTTAACTATTCTAGATGGGTTTTGACCCACTCACTATCTTTGATTTCAGCTTCCACAATGCTCCGAAGAGAAGAGAGTTCAACTTCTGCAGGTATAACGACTTCAGTTCCATAAACCAATAGATAGGGGGTTGCTCCGACTAATGTGCGTAGAGTTGTGCGATATACCAACAATGCAAATGGAAACTTTTCATGCCATTGCCTGGAACTTTGGATTATCTTCCTGAGAATCTTCTTGATGTTCTTATTTACTGCTTCAACAACATCATTAGCATTGGGCTGATAAGGGATAGAATTCCGATGCGTGATCTTGAATTGTTCGCATATCTCCCTCATCGAATGACTATTCAAGTTTACAGCATTATCTGTAATGATGGTTGTAGGACTACCAAAATGGAAAATGATATTGGAGTGCATGAAATCCACCACTGCTTTCTTAGTGACGGCTTTGAGGGTGACTACTCTAACCCATTTTGTGAAGTAGTAAATGGCAACCAATATGAATCTATGCTCATTTGAATCTTTTGGCTCGATTGGCCAAATGACATCCATACCCCAAGCAACCAATGGCCACAGTGTTGACATAGAGTGCAGTTATGTAGGTGGCATATGAATCAGGTCACCGTGCACCTGACACTGATGACATTTTCAGACAAAACTAAAACAATCTTTTTCGATAGTCATCCAGTAATAGACTACCATAAGGATTTTCTTTGCCAAGACATATCCATTCACGTGGGGTCCACACACTCAGCGTGCACTTCATGCATGATTCTTTCGACTTCTTCGGCATCTACATATCTTAACAAGTTGAGATCTGATAAGACCTCGCCGTTCAAGAATAAGCCACCGCCAAGCCTTCTAATGGTTCTCTTTTGGTCTCCATTGGCCTGCTCGGGATATTCTTTCATTTTCAGAAATCTCTTAATATCATGATACCATGGCTGAACATTTAGTTTCATCTCAACCACATTGCAGTAACCATGCCTTTCTCGGATTTGGATTTCCAACGGGTCAATATGGACTTTTCTTGGATATGGTAACATCAAAGCCAAAGTAGCAAGTGAATTGGCTAATTCATTATGAAAAGGAGGAATGTACCTGAACTCGACTGACTTGAACTGCTTTCTAAGATCTTCCAAATGTTGCCTGTATGGAATAAGCTTGATATCCTGAGTTTCCCATTCTCCCTAAGCTTGTCGGATAATCAAGTCCGAATCTCCCATGATTATCAACTCTTCCACATCTTGGTCGATTGCCATATTCATAAACATAATACATGCTTCATATTCGGTCATGTTGTTTGTGCAGAAAAACCGAAGTCGGGCTGTGGCTAGATAGTGTTGACCATCAAGTGAGATCACGATTGCCCCAATCCCAACACCTTTTGCGTTTACAGCTCCACCAAGAACATTTTCCAAGAATTGGTGTCTTCTGATGTTACCTCAACTGAGTTCACCTTCTTGTTCGAGAAGTAAGTACTCAAAGGCTGATATTCATCATCAACAGGGTTTTTACCCAGGTGATCTGCTAAAGCTTGGGCCTACATCGGCGTGCAGGTGACATAGATTATGTCAAATTCATTGAGCAAGATTTGACATTTCGCTAACCTCCATGTGGGCATCGACTTTTGGAATATATACTTCAAAGGGTCCAACCTGGTAATGAGATGAGTGGTGTAGGCTAGCAAATAATGCTTTAGCTTCTAAGCGATCCAAGTTAGAGCACAACAAGTCCTTTCCAACAAAGTGTATTTGGCTTCGTAGCTTGTGAAATTTTTGCTCAAATAGTAGATTGCCTGCTCTTTCCTCCCGGTAACATCATGTTGCCCGAGGACACACCCGAAAGAATTCTCCAAGACTGTCAAATACAAAAATAAAGGCCTTCCAGGTTCGGGTAGGACCAAGACTGGCAGATTTGACAGATATTCTTTGATTTTGTCGAAGGCTTCTTGACACTCATCTATCCATTTAATCGCCACATCTTTCTTCAACAGTTTGGATATAGGCTCACATGTGGAAGTCAACATAGCAATGAACCGACTAATGTAATTCAACCTTCCCAGCAGGCTCGTAACCTCTTTCTTGGTTTTTGGAGGAGGCAAATCCTGAATAGACTTTATTTTTGTTGGATCTAACTCGATGCCCCTCTGATTGATTATAAATCCCAAGAGTTTGCCAGACGGAACATTAAATGCACATTTAGCTGGGTTTAGCTTTAAATTATACTTAAGTAGCCGCTCAAAGAACTTTCTCAAGTCCAATACATGGTCGTCCTACATTCTGGATTTGATCATCACATTGTCCACATACACCTCAATTTCTTGGTGCACCATGTTGTGAAATATGGCAGTCATGCCCTCATATAAGTTGCTTCGACATTCTTCAAACCAAAATGCATGACCCTGTAAGAAATAGGTGCCCCAAGGTGTTGTAAATGTTGTCTTTTCTGTATTTTCTTCATCCATCAAGACCTGATGACACCCAGCATAACAGTCCACGAAAGATTGTATCTCATGTTTGGAACAGTTTTCAACGAAGATGTGGATGTTTGGAAAAGGGAAGTTGTCTTTGGGACTTGCTTTGTTTAGATCTCGATAGTCAACGCACACCCGAGTTTTCCCATCTTTCTTTGGCAGTGGGACTACATTGGCCAGCCATGTGGTGTATCAGATCACCCTCGGCTTCAACTATTTTGTGACCTCTTCTTTGATCTTATCACTGATATCAGTTTTGAAATTCCTTTGTTTTTGCTGGACAGGGGGATAATCAGGGTAAGTCAGCAACTTGTGTACTACTAAATCAACACTTAATCCTGGCATGTCATCGTAGGACCAAGCAAACACATATTTGAATTCAAACAAAAGTTATATTAGGGCATCCCTAGTTCTTTCATCTGTGTGAATGTTTATCATGGTTTCTTGGACCTCTTTTGAATTGCCCAAATTTACCGGCTTTGTTTCGTTTAGATTTTTCTTAGGCTTATTCTAAAATTGTTCCAATTTTTGATTTATTTTCCTAAAAGCCTCTTCTTCACTGTATTCCGGTTCTTGATTCATTATTTCACAATTATACTGTGTTTGGATCTGGACATGAAGTCTGCAAGCATGTCATGTTATTTAAAGATGCATTATTAGAACTGAAAGAAGAAATAAGAAAAAGTAACAAAAATCATAAAGAATAAAGAGAGATTTAAGAACGATGAAATTTTGATTTCATTTCATTAAATTTTGAAGATAACATGGTTTACATTGGAATTTAAAGATAGTAAACAAAAGAAAACATCTGAGTTACACCCTCGAATAACTCGTAATGTAGAAAAACTGGCAATACTGGACTACTGAGATTCCCGCCTGACTGGGAATGGAGTAGCCTTCCAGTTTTGCAACTTGGCATTGGGCCCCATATATAGCACCTCAGAGGTGCTCGAGCCTTCTCCCGACTAGATCATGTGGATTTCATACAGCATCTGCCTCATAGCTCCATATATTTCTTCTATTTCTTCGACCGTGAAGGCCTCATCTTCCTCCTCTGTGTAATTGCGTTTGACGAATGTTTGGAATAGATGCAGGATTGGTTGAGGCAAGACCCAACCATTGTTATTTCGCTCATTTGCCCATGTTTCCTCAGCTAGCGTGGCTTGAAAACCCACACCAAAGAACTTCTTGCTAGCATCCATAGTGATAGGTTCTATGATACCTTGCAATGATGTCCCGAGGCCCTTCCCGGGCTTACAATCATGCTTGATCATTTCTTTGGCAACCATAATTGACGCATTTGACAGAAAAGTTTGAGGACAAGGGCTTCCTTCTTCACATTCGTTTGCGACCATAACCTCGAAAGCTTGATAGACTATATGTTCACTACCTTCCCTAGATTCGAGAAATGGGACTGACGGGTCCTAATAAATTGACTGGCCGTCCTCTACGTGGACTATAATCTCCCGATCTTCATATTCAAATTTCACCATCTGGTGGAGAGTGGAAGGTACGTCCCCTGCCGCGTGAATCCAAGCCTTCCCAAGGTGAAATTATAAGAAGTGTACATGTCTAGGACCTGAAAGGTCACCTCCAAATCCACAGGATCAATAGTCAGAATCAAATCGATCTCGCCTATGGTATCTCTTTTGATTTCATCAAAGGCACGCACATAGATATTGTTAGGCCTGATTCTTTCAGTCCCAATCTTCATTCTTTACAAAGTTGAGAGAGGGCAAGTATCAACTCCGGACCCACCATTCAGTATGACTCTTTTCACATAGTACCCCTCGTATTTAACTGTCAGATGAAGGGCTTTGTTGTGGGCGGCCCATTCCGGGGGCATATCATTCTTGCTAAAGGAAATCTGATTGACTATGAAAATTTTTTCTGCCATCCTTTAAGTTGTTCGACGGTGGTTTCAATCAGCACATAAGCTTTATTAAGGGTTTTTATTACGCTTTCTGATGCTCGATTGAGCTTACTAGTAGAGACAAGAGTGAGACATGTGAATGAGACTCTCAGAGTTGGTCTATTACCTCATAGTCCACAGTTTGCATTTTACGGAAGAATTCTTCGGCCTCCTTAGCACTGACGGTCTTCTTGGGTGGGATGCGCTTCTTCTTGGCTTTGTTCAAATCCTCCAAGTTAATGTATTTCTCAGCTGGTTTAGTTTCATTTTCTTCTCCTAGGACCTCTTTTCCCTTGTAGGTTACTGTCGCCTTGTTGTAATTCCATGGGACGGGCGTAAGGTCCGTCATGGGCTTCTGCGGTGTGCGGCCAATAACCATGGGCTCATTCAACCTTGGTGAAATTACTGGCCCTTGTACCACATAGGTCCCTTTAAGTACGTACATATTAGGTCCCCTGTCCAGCTCGAACCTTTTTGGAGGGCTCAATCTCATTTGTTCTTTCCTGTGACCCCGGGGAACATAAAGAATGGCATCTTTTGAGGGTACTGCCCCAGTTTTGGTTTCCACTATCCTTTTTGTGCTTTGAGGGGTGGGTTTACTCTTCTTCTCCCCCCTTGTCTTGCTTTGCAGCAACCTTTGGCTTCTTCTCGATATCAGCGTGTGCAATGATGGCCTTATAGGCGGGATCAAACTCCTTATCTTCGCAAATTATCCCAATAACTGGCCCGTTGTGGTGAGCCGGTAATAGGTTGTTGGTCACGTTAGGAATTTCTTCATCCTTTAGCACTATCCATTTCTGTTCTATGAGATTTTCAACTGCCCTTTTTAGAGTATAGCAGCCTTCAGTGTCATGTCCTTCCACCCTAAAATGATATGCGCATTGGGTGCCGTGTCGGTAGGATGGTGACTCTGGGTTTTATCTATTCTTGGGTACGGGTTGTAGCAAACCCATTTGGACCAATTTAAGGAAAAGCCTAGGTTATGATTCGCCAATAGGCATGAATTTTGTTCTCCTGGGTAGCTCCCGAGCACGGGCATTGCAGGGGAAATTATTTTGTGGAGGTCGGGGATTATACTGAGCTTGGTGGGGAGGGTTATTTCTAGGAGGTGGAGCTCTATTTTGGTCAAACTGTTGCTATGGCCAAGCATACGACTGTCGTTTATCAGCGCGTAAGGCTTGGGGGCCATAGCATAAGCCACATCCTGGAAGGGATAATAATGTTGTGGGTTACTTGGAGAGAAGTAACTTTCGGGTGTATGGGGGTTTCTATGACCTGACGTCCCCGTTGCCACTTCTTCCTTCTTTCTATTTGCTACACCTCCAGACTCGCTTTGAATTGCTTGGGATGTAGCTCTTATGGTATATTGACTCAATATGCGCCCTTTTTTAAGACCATTCTCGACCATCTCATAGCTCTTGATGGACTCAACAAACGTTTCCCCATTGCAGACAACATATTTTGAAAGTAGTCAGCCTCTTGGGCTTGAAGAAAAACACTCACCATTTCTGTTTCATCCATCAGGGCCTTAACCCTAGGCGTTTGTTCGTGGCATTTAACAACATATTCTCAGAAACTTTGTCGGGAGCTATGTCTATGTTATACTGAAACTGCCTGACAAAATCTAGAGCCAGATCATCTCAAATGTTCCAACAAGATATGTCCTTATCCATGTACCACTCGGAAGTAATGTCCACTAGACTCTCTCCAAAATAAGACATGGGAAGCTCCTCTTTTGCACCTGCTTATCTCAGTTAATTGCAGTACCTCTTGAGGTGGGCGATGGGATCTCCATGCCCGTCGTATTTTTTGAACTTGGGAGTTTTAAAACCTAGGGGTAGGGGGGCATGTGGGAACATACATAAAACAGTGTATGATACGCTCTTTTGTCCGCTCAAACCTTGTATATTCTTAAGGCTCTGTTCTATGCTCCTTATTTTTTGGGTAATTTCCTCTTGCTCGGGGTTCTTTGTAGCCTTCTCCTATCCCATGGTAAACTCATACCGAGGTTGTTGAGGGTAATAATAGGTGGTTAAATGAGTAGGTTATGGTGGAAAAGATGGTACTTGGAAAGTGAAGGATGATGGATCAAAGCTTGGCCTGGCCAAAGTGGGTTGCCCGCAGCCGAGGTTGGTGGTGCGGTAAATATGTTGGAGGTCAAGCCCTAAACCACGTGAGGGCGAACCTCAGAAGGTGTTTCGGTGAAGTGAGCTGAGATGGTGAGGTATCCAAGTGCTGTATTCGGGTAATTTATTGGAACGTTGCAATTTCCACTTGCTCTTGGATGTAACTCAGGGAAATCGGGTATGGCACTTGGCGGCTTTCTACCATTGGACCAGGCGTCCCACATTTCAAGCACGCAGAGGCGCAATGCCCTATTCTCCTCAACATCTGCTGACTCGGAGTTTGGGATAATCAATAGAGGGTTATCCTCTTATGATAGGGATTGTTGGTGGATGACCTTCTGATGACATTTCTATATTGCCCTTAGATCTTGTAAAGTATGGGTGTGAAGCCAGGTTACCACAAACCAACCACCTTAGAAATAGAACCTGTACTCAACAGTAGATAACAAACAGGTTAGTTTGAAGCAATTAACACATAGGGAATCGTACATTGGGGTGTGATGCACCTATACAGTAAAATGTGTTTCTACAAATTTTGCAACGGTTTCATGTCTCATCCCGACTTTTATTTATTTCCCCGGTCTTTCTCTTGCACTTTTATTTTCTCTCTTGTTCTAATTCTCTTTTTTCTTATTTTTCTTTCTTTTTCCCTTTTTTTTGGTTTTTCTTTTGGTTTTCTCTTTTCCACAATTTCTCTCTTATTTGAGTTATTTAAAATAATGATCGGATCCGATGAGGATTGCCTATGTATCACAATGCCGCGTGAATCTGATCATCATGTATTTTAAGGAATAAATGCAACATAAATAAAACATTTTTTGTTTTTTCAAATTTTTTCGTTAACACAACACTTCTAGTTTTCTGTATTACAAAGACTCGACCCTACATATTTGAGAGTTAAAAACTTAAAAACAGATTCGAAACTGATTTTAGGGAATGAAAAATACAGACTTGAAAAAGAAAAGACAATAGGGAGTACATCAGTGCCTCCAATCCTATCCTAGGAACACCAACTGGCCTTGCTGTGGGCCTACACACCATGTTATCCTGGAGGTGATAGAGATCCTCCATTATCTGGTGGACAAAGATCATTACTGAGGTGAAGAACATGGAGTTGGTCATGTCCTCACACTCGTCGCATTTCATCACAATGTAGTCGGCGATTCTTCTAACCTTCCCTGATGATGCCTTTTTCTTACAACAAATGCCCAATCTGTTGAGATCTAGCCTCTAAGACCTAGGTGGTTGTATGATTCAGTTCTTGCCAATGATGTAGGTCTCCCTCTAGCTGTGCCATCAAATCGTAGCAATGTTGTCTCTCAGCTTTGAAGCTCTTGACTTGTTTAGCCATCTCATTCTCGAGGGTTGTCAGCTTTTTCTTCAGGTTTGTGACCTCTCCATCGTATTTTTTTTAGTTTTCAAACAAACTTTGCTCGTCCCTCGGTGTTCTTTGGCAACTATGCTCGAGCTCTTGCCAAACTGCTTTCAGATTTTTCTAAATCATCCCCCTACTCACATATTTTCTTCCTGAGGCCATTAATCAGTCTTTCATCCGCTCGGCTTTTTTCTGGATTCTCAGCAGCTATCTTCATCTTTTGGATCTAGGCTCGGAGGACTTCATTTTCTTGGGTCAATTTTTTCTACTCACCCTCATCCACAGCGGCTTGCACATCTCTATCAAACTTAAGGACTCTAATTTGCCCTTCTAACCTGCCTATGGTGGCCCGATATTCATTTTCTCTTGTCAACCACTCCTACTGTTTTGCGATGCTTCGACAAACTCTTGGTGGTGGGATCTTTTAGCTGGCCTTACAAACTCAACTTTCCTTTTGTAGCAGGCGAGGTAATCAGGTGAGACACTTCACCTTTGGATAGGTCACATACTTGGGTGTTTGCTGTCAGATATTGACACTCACTCCAAATCTGGCGAACCATTGTTTTGTGAAACAGGCCATCAGAGTAGACCTCGACCACATGAAAGCTAAGGTCTTCATCCTTGGGCACTATTTGACATCTCCCTAGCTGTCTCAAAACCCAGTATGGGGCATAAGGCTGGATACTTCTGACACCTATCAGGAGGAAGTGGGGACCGGTGGCTGGCATGTATATGATTTCATCAACAGGAAGCCAACTGAATGTCCATTCTGTTTGATTTGCAGTAATGGAGCGGAGGCAAGATATCCAATCTGCGGCCCCTTCTAGCATGTTGAGCCCGTCGACCCTTGTATAAAGCTCCTCTATGCAGCTTTCCCCCGTCGATCCATAATTCATGTACTGAGGATGATGACGTAGATGCTCAATCATCAACATTTGTAGCAACAAGTTGCACCCTTCAAAAAAGTCTACTCCGGCTTTGCAGGCAGTGAGAGCTTGGAACATTTCAGAGACTATCATGGGTGCGAGGGTGCTTTTAACCTGGGTAAGCAAAGTGTTTACGACCCCGGCAACCCACACATTAATATTCCCGTTCTTCCTAGGAAACACTAGAAGACCCAAAAATACCGCCATGAAAGCGAAAAATCTATGTTCTTCACATTTTAGTCGATTCCCTTTGCTGCAAATTTTGCTTTCTGGATTGTTGAACCCTCATATGTGTCCATATTGCTGGTATATGAACTGTGGAGTGGAAAAACTAGCTACAAAATCGGGGTATTGGATCCATTGCTTATCTTTAGCAAATCTAGAAACTCGTTTGTAGTGACAGCTGTTGGAGCGACCACATATTTGTGTCTTAGAGCTTCAATACTCCCAATATACCCGGCCATCTATTCCAAAGTATGCATGAGTTCAAAATCTGAGAAATGAAACACGTTGTGGGCGGGATCCCAAAATGTAACCAAGGCTTTTATTATGTGTCCTCTAGGTTTGATCTTCAATAAACAGGTGAGACCCCCCCCCCCCCCCCCTCCCCCAAGTAATGGTTAACCAGATCTCATCCTGATTTACCCAGATCTTTCCACCACATATACAACTCCAAAAGAATCTTGGTCATGACCTTCATTGGCAAGTTTTGACTCGTTCTCATTCTTCACATTTAAATTAAGGTAATTGGTTTAAAACAAGGCAAATTTTATAAAAGAGGTCAATTTTGCAAAAAATTAAATAACATGGCTACTTTTGCAAATACGTCCTTTCAGCACTTTAAAAAAGAAGATTTTAGGGATGTGCTTGTTAGGTAGCCAATATTTTGAAATGGGCGATAGGTGGTTATTCTTTCAAAAACAGCCTTCCGGCGTCCTTTTGGGGACATTTTGGGCTATTTAGATAAGAATGACATTATCTAATTTTATTTATGACAAAATAACAACATTTTATTTTTTGGGTTATTTTTGCAAAACTGGAGTTGGACTCGGTGAGGGTTGCCTACGTATCCCATATTTGGTGAGAATCAAACTTGCGTAGTTTGGTCGGTTTTGACATAACAAAAATAGAGAATAGACATGAAACTTTGAAACAAAATTATTTTCTCTTCTTTTTTTTTTCAAAATTTCGGTAGAGTTCTGGCATATTTTGGACACCAGGTTTTTCAAAGGCGTGTAATTATCTCTCTCATACCTTAAATTTATTTTTCCCTATTCTAGCAACCGGTCAACATGCAAACCGAAGCAAATAATTATACAAATAGCATATAAAAATGCATCAGGATGGTCTTTTGATTCTGGGGTCCACCTGTCCTAGACGGACCCAACCTCTGTGTTGAGTTCCCAAAGTCAAATGCACATGATGCAGACAAATATTCCTACTATGGATGTGGTATGAGACAGAGTTATTCTAGGTTTAAAACTTGGGTATATTGTTCTATACTTGGTGTACCCGAGCGGACAACTCGAGCTGGAGGGGGGAGGGTACGTACCGGGAACCAAAAGGCCATTCAGCTTTGTAACTTGTTCGAGCCTCTTTCTTATCTCAAGGTATGACACTAACAGAAAGAGGAGTCACGCCAGCGTGCACATCCCCGAAGATGAGAAGAGAAGGATTTCATAACAGTTTATATACAGTTCAAATAATATCAAAGCGGTAAAAAGCGGCATTTATCACATTAGGCCCAAACATGCAATAAAAACCAGACGATAAATAAAAGCCAATTATAACAGTTATTCTACGCTCGAATTCTTAAACCCTGAACAAAAGTTCTGGGTTATGATCCCCAGCAGAGTTGCCAGAGCTGTTACACCTCCTTTTTACACATCCGAGGGTATAAGGGAGTTTTTCCAATTAAAGTGACATTATTCGGAATGAGATTATTTTATTTAAACAGAGTCACCACTTGGGATAGTTTATTTGTGTCCCAAGTCGCTGTTTATTTTAAAGTCCCAAATCGAGGAAATTTTGACTTTACTTTATAAGTCTGCGAACCAAAAATTCTATATAAGGAATTCTATTAACTCGGGAGAAGGTGTTAGACATTCCCGGGTTCCGTGGTTCGAGCATAGTCACTTAAACTATTAAAATTGGCCTAATTATCTGATTTACTACATATTTTATACCTATTGTACACTTTTAACTTTTTTAAAACTGCTTTTAATAATTATTGTTACATATTACGAATCATTTCACGGGAACCATACCCACGATCTACAACATGCTTAATTTTAAAGATTAAATGGTGGCCGGATCACATAAATGTACCCCTGGATTTTAGTAATTAGGCGTCACAACTACGTCACAGGAAACATACCCGTAGCTATGATAATTATTTAGTTAACACGCCTAAAGCAAACTACGAAAGTTCAAGGCATCTCTAAACTAAAATTGTATTTGTATGAGGGTCATAAATTATAAGATTTTATTTGTGTATGGCACACCTCAAATTATTTTCTAAAAGAAGATTAGCTCATGATCTAATTTTGTGAGGGCCATGTATTATAAGTTTTAAGCATGGCACACCTCAAATTGTTTTAAGAAAAGGGTATATATTTTAAAGGCAAACTAAAGGTGCTCCTATTTTTAATCTAATTTAAACTAGCTATCACAATTACATCATGAAAACCGTACTCGTAGTTGTAATAATTTTAATTGCCGGCTTAGAGCCGTAGAATTCAATCGCTTGGGCGTGAACATATCTTTTGTTATATATGTGTGTGATAAAAAAGAAAGAGAAAATCTCACTTTATACCCATTAATTCTAAACTATTTACTCTTTAATGCTCAGACCCAAACTATTTACTACTTCTACCCATGCTCCCCAAACTATTTACCTACCTTTCTTCTTCCTTCTCCTCATTTTACCTTCCTCACTTTATACCCATTGTATTTTTTCCTATATAAAAAATAATCCTTGCTAGGCCATCACCAGATGCAAGGCCAAACATGAAAGAAAAGAAGCACGAATATATTTTGAAATCGTCATCGCTGATCGATTTCATATGTAAGATAACTACAGTTTAACGTAAACACTACTTATATTAACTCCCGATAATTAAAACAATTTAGTTTGGTATTTAATTTAAGTAAATATAATCCTTGCAAATGATACTACTAATATTTAAGCATCTCAAAAGATAAATCTGATAAATTAGAATTTAACGTTGAACCATCAATTCCATGATTCTCGAACTACAAATTATTTTTACATGCTCTGAAATCAAGCGCACCGCACATATTTGTCTGGATGTTCTAAAATCTGATTTACGAGACTTGGAGCTGATTTGAGGTGATTGAGATCGCAATTTTCAGTTGAAAATCGAAGAAGAACACAACTACAATAATAATCTAAGAAAAACACTGTTACGTAACAGTATACCACTATAGTATACTAATATACTATAGGAGTATATAGTTATACTACAACAGTATACTGTTATAGTATACAAATATATTGTTATGGTATACTATAATAATATACAAGATATTGTAACAATATGCTGTAATAGTATATAATATACTACAATAGTATATTATTACCGTAAATTTACTTGCTATTTTCCTTTTAATTTGCTTTAAGCTTTTACCCAGCATGAGAGGCAAATTGAAAATGCAAAAAAAAAAATAAAAAATTATAGTATGTTGTATAATGTAACAGTATACCCTTACAATTAGATCCTTTTAGAATTTTTTGAAATTTTTATTGGCAACTGATATTATTTCAATTTAATAATTGAATTTAACTTTTTTTTAATTCTTTGCATACAATTGTATACCCTGTTGGTATAACTATATACTATACTGGTATCAAATGTTAGTTAATATCTTTTGGTTGCATTAGCTACATTTAATTGATACACAATTTGATTATTCTTCAGTAATAATATAAAAAAGAATAATAAAAAAATATTGAAAATAGTAAATGAAATTAGATTATGAAGAGAAAAATGAATATAAAAAAAGAAGAAGTTAAATGAAACTAGAATAGGAAAAAA
>MU685935.1:3159-23610 GCA_026770625.1 Nicotiana glauca | reverse complement strand
TCATGTCATTTGGGATGTGTGTGCAAAATTTCAGGTCATTCGGGCGAGGTTTGGTTAGGTTTTTGATCGAAAGCGTTTTTGGTTAGAATTTGAAGTTCTTAGGCTTGAATCCTTGATTTAATCGGGTTTCCGGAGTTGTTTGAGGTGTTTTGAGGATTTGTACAAGTTCTAATAAGGTATTAGGTGGTATTGGTATTTTCGGTTGAGGTTTCGGGGGCCTCGGGATGATTTCGGATGCTTAACGGGGCATTTCTGTGTTGAAAAATGTTGCAGCAGCAGAAGCGATTCTGGTATTTTCGCTTCTGCGGTTTGGGAACCGTAGAAGCATAGCCGAAGAAGAGGCTTTGAAGCCGCATAAGCGGAGTCGCAGGAGCGACCTGGGTACCGCAGAAGCGGAAGCCGGGCTTCCCTCCAATTTTCCGCAGAAGCGGAATATTTTCCGCGGAAGCGTAATCGCAGAAGCGATTTTTGTTCCGCAAAAGCGGAAGTTCGACCCTCAGCAAAATACGCAGAAGCGGCTTATTTTTCCGCAGAAGCGGAACCGCTTAAGCGGTTACTGGATCGCAGAAGCGGAAATGCCTGGGCAGTACTTAACACTTTCAAAACGAGGGTTCTTCCATTTTTTATCAAAACAAAACCTAGAGAGCTCGGTTTTGGGAGATTTTTCAAGGGCTTTTCAGAGGCAACGATTGGGTAACGATTCCGTACTCCCTTATGATTAATACCCACTAATCTAACCTCAAATTCAACCTTAATTTCGGATTTTTGAATGAAAATTTGGGTAAAGTTCTTAGACCTAATTGTGAGGATTTGAGGGAACATTTGACCTCCGATTTGGGAGATTTTTATATGGTTAGACTCGTGAGAGTACGGAGGTTCCGAAAATGTAAAAATTATTCGATTCCGAGGCGTTGGCTGGAGGGGCATTTTGGTCATTTTACCTATTTTTGTGCCCTAGCTTTAATTTTAATAGTGGAATCTATTATTTGCAATATTATTGATGATTTGTGATTGAATTGAATAAATTTGGGCCATTTGGAGTCGGATACTCGTGGCAAGGGCATCGTTCCCTAGTTGATTTTGTACCGGTTCGAGGTAAGTAGCTTGCCTAACCTTGTGTGAGGGACTTCGTCCCTTAGGATGTGATAATTGGTAATTGAATGCCTCGTACGTGAGGTGACGAGCGCGTACTTGAGAAAATTATTGAAAACCCGGATTTTACTTAATTACTTGATTTGGATTCTCTTTCATATTTGCCTTACTTTACTTGCTTTTATAGCCGGTGCTAGCGTAGAAGAGCATGTTTAATTGATCCAAGCTGCCTATTTGTTTAAATTGTCTTAACTGTGATTACGTGGAGCATGTTAGGCCAGTATTCCTTGATGCCTTGTATTGTTGTACTTAAATTTCTGAATATTTCTCTGATGTTGGTTGTGCATTTACATTGGGACTACGAATGCGGGATTCCGGGAGTTCCTCCTTGTTTGTTTATTTTGGGACTACGGGTTTGATTCCCGAGAGATCCCCCTGCACTTTTATTTTGGGACTACGGGACGGTATTCCGGGAGATCCCCCTGCACTTTTATTTTGGGACTACGGGACAGTATCCCGGGAGATCCCCCTTCACACTGATGATTGGATTACGGGACGATATCCCGGGAGATTCTTTGATATTGATATGAGATTTGGACTACGGGACGGTATCCCGGGAAGTTCCATCGGATAGTTGAGAAAAGGGCTACAGGACAGTATCCTGGAAGACCCTCGTCGGTATTCTTGTAATTTTGCTGTATTTTCTCTGTGTTTCTTGTTTGTCTTGCAGTACTATATTTCATTGATTTGTCTTATCACATCGCTGTGTTCATTAGTTTTCATCAGACTTCGATACTATTAATCTTTTGCTATTTTATTATTTTCTGTCTCAGTAGGGCCCTGGCCTTTCCTCGTCACTACCCAACCGAGGTTAGGCTTGGCACTTACTGAGTACCGCTGTGGTGTACTCACGCCTCTTCTACGCATGTTTTTCATGTGCAGATCTAGGTGCTTCTGAGCAGGCGTACCATCAGTAGCTGTCAGGGAGCGTATTGGGGGCTTGAGGTATACATCTGCTACATCCGCAGATCCGCAAAGTCTCCTTCTCATTTTGCCCATAGTTATTAGATGTTATTTCGATCCTTCTTTGTACTAGACTATTCTGGTGATTAGAGCAGTGTAAGATTTCTTATAGCCTGTGTTGTCCGTGGGTTTCCGAGTCTTGGAGGTTATTTCAGTATTTGGTATTAAAGTGTATGTGCCAGGCGGCAATTGTATACATTACTCCTGTTATTTAGTTTTGATTATAAATTTCGAAATTGTTATTACTTCCGCAATGTGTTAGGCTTACCTGGTCGTGAAGACCAGGTGCCGTTATGACATGTTCACAAAGGGTGAACTAGGGTCGTGACATCTTGGTTTTAGTTCATAGGACTTACCTCCAATCAATCTCAGTCGAAACCCTCTTTAATTTCTCCCAAAGATGCTCAACAATGGATGAAAATAACTTAGGCTCGCGGATGAAATATTATTAAAACCCTTCTGTCAGCCCAGTTTTTCTTATACGAGATCGCGGCCCTAGGCTTGCAATCGCAATGCACAAAAATTTTCCCATCCAGATTAACTCTATGTGATCACGTAAAAACCCTTGCGATCGTGATGCACATTTCCCTTAAGCTATGCGAACGCTGTCCCCAGCCGCGATCGCGTAGAACAAAATAGTTGACCTTCAATTCCTCATATGCGATCGCATAGGCACCAATGCGATCACAATGCATTACATGATAAACCTCTGCGATCACACCCATTGGAACGCGATTGCATTGAACAAAACTCCTAACCCTCCAATGCTTCTATGCGATCGCGACATCACCTCCGCGATTGCAGTAAACAAAACTCTGCAACAAAAATAGCTGGGAAAAACCTGCAACTTTCAAATGCTCAAATTTGTCCGATCGACCATCCGAAATCATCCCGAGGCCCCCGAGACCTCAACCAAAAGCACCAACACCTCCTAATAAATCATCCAAACTTATTCCAATCCTCAAAACACCCAAACAACACTAAAACCATCAATTCACATCGGATTTAAGCCTAAGTTCTCCTAAAACTTTCGAAACACACATTTGATCAAAAACCCTACCAAAACACCTCCAAATGACCTGAAATTTTACACAAACATCCCAAATCAACTAACGAAGCTACAACAACTCTCGAAATTCCATTCCGACCCTCAGATCAAAATCTCACCTATCAACTGGAATTCACCAGAATACTAAATTCACCAATTCAAGCCTAATCTACACCGAACTTTCAAAATCATTTTCGATCACACTCCTAAGTAACAAATCACCTACCGAAGCTAACCGAACTATCGGAATGCACATCCGAGTCCTCTAACACATAATTCAATATCCGGTTGACTTTTCCAACTTAAGCCTTCTTAACAAAGATTAAGTGTCTCATTTCCTTCTAGAACCAATCCAAGCCAACTCAATCACACAAGACACTGATATTGAAGCATAAAGAAGCAGAAAATGGGGGAAACAGGGCGGTAACCCATGAGATGACGGGTCGGGTCGTCACATTTAAGCTGAAATCACTCAACGGAGCTAACGGAACCAACAAAATTTTATTCTGAGTCCATCTTCACACTGCTCTGACTACGGTCCAAATTCGAAAGCTTAAACTCTCATTTAGGGACTAAGTGTCCCAAAAGACTCCAAAATCCAAAACGGACCTTCCCAATAACTTATAATAGCCGAAACAAATACGGGAAATGTAATTAATAGGAGATCGAGGCAGAAATTCTTAAAATGACCGGCTGGGTCATTACAGCTTCAAGTGAAGGATATTATGCCTAATTATGTAAGAAATTTCAATGTGCTTAAGATACTTAATTGCTTAAAGGTGTACTAAAAGCCATGGTTAGAGATTCTTCGTTGTCGATAATCTATAAAGATACTTGAAATTTAAAGTAGTTAGTTGGAGATATAAAGCATAAACATCGTACCAAGAATGAAATGAATAATTATGGGCAATTGCGCCAATGAAATGAAATGATGTGTGAAATCTTATGAAATGATCCTTGATTCAACTATTCCAAATTGAGTCCGAAAATAAAATTATCCAAAAGCTTATGTACTCAAGTGTTGTCTAAATATGGTTGTTCTAACTAATGTTATGCTTGGTATGTATTTCCAATATGTTTTGAATTCTTATATATTCATCAGTTGAAATGAACTTAGCTAATGCGCTTAAGATGACAAGCGAGTGAATAATGAGATAAAATGGAGATGTACTATGCTGAATGATGATAAATATTATGAAAATGAATTCGGGGCATGGGCCATTGAAATTGAATTATTGATTCGCCGTACATGTAGTACTGCAATGAGCTGTGTTTATCCATGATGAGCATGAACATGAAATGTTCCAACGATCTGGGAACTTACGACCTTTAAAGTAGTATTAGTCATGCTGCTTGAGTTTATATATTGTTATGTGCATGATGATGTTTAAGTAAACACTCTGAACAGTCTATGAACATGTGTATTGTGTATGTAAACACTGGCAACAGCCTATGAAACGCATAGGTGTATTGTGTAAGTAAACACTATGAACGGTCTATGAAATGCACATGTGTATTTTATAAGTAAACACTGTGAACGGTCTATGAAACCCACATGTGTATTGCATAAGTAAACACAGTGAAAGGTCTATGAAATGCACAGGTGTATTATGTAAGTAAACATTGTGAATGGTCTATGAAACTCACAGGTGTATTGTGTAAGTAAATACTGTGAACGTTCTATAAAACGCACAGGTGTATTGTGTAAGTAAATACTGTGAATGATCAATGAAACGCATATGTGTATTGTGTAAGTAAATACTGTGAACGGTCTATGAATTGCACATGTGTATTTTGTATAATATTTGATATTGTGGACGGTCTATGAAATGAATATGTATATGGTATATGTGATATTGTGGATGGTCTATGAAACACATACGTTTATGATATTTGAACACTATGGACGGTCTATGAGACACATATGTATATAATGTGATATGTGGAGATTAAGGACGGTCTATCAAATGTATAAATGTAAAATAAGAGAGGGATATGGGTAGTCTAGTGAGACACATTGTTAACGCATACAATAGGTGCCACTTTCATTGGCCTTGTTCGTACATGTTGTTACATTACATTATATTTTATGTCTCACGCATAGTTCATATGGCACACTTGATCCCAAAAGATGTTCAGAATGAAGTAAGTATAAAAGGACTTGAAATGTAATTTTATGGGGCGTTTCATAGTTTCATAATGTGCTTCATTTGCCTATTATTTAAGTTACTGTATTTCCATAGGTGGACATATAGATATTGCTAATTGTTACTTCTTGTTTCTGTGATTTTCCACTTCATATATGGTCAATCTATTTTGAAAGAGTACCTTTATCTATACATAATAGTGCTATTCGACGGTACTAACGTCCCTTTTATCGGGGGCACTGTATCTTTAATCGATAAAGGTAGTTCCCTAATAGGTGGCAATGATCAGTGATAGCGGTATACTCTTTTCAAATGACATGGTGAGCCTACTACAGTTCCAGTGGGTATTCAAGTCTGTTTTGTTTTATCTACTTAGGTATCTATTATCATAGAAGCTCTATGTAAACTGTGAGTCAAGTATTTAAGATTTGAGTCTTGTCATGTTAATATGTTCACCGCTATTTATGAAGCTATGTACTCGTCATGAAAGAAAAAAATAATTGATTGTCATTGAGCCAAATGTATTCAATATGAAAGTCAAGACTTATTTATCTTTTGATAAATCATGCATGAGTTATGAAGAGAGGTTGATTTAATGTAAGCTTGCTCGACTGGATTCACTCGGTTGAGCGCCAATCGCGCACTTCGAGTTTGGGGAATGACAAATGCTCACCTAATAGACCTAATAAGATTTCAGAAATCATAATAAGAGTATTATAACCACACTGATATTCTAAGTCTGGGATCTCTTATGATTTATATTTTCTCTTTTTTTTTCCGAGTTCGTTCATTACCCAAAGATAACCTTTGGTTCTTGCGCGGTTAAGTGTAGCCCTTGTTTGGTCTGCCGCACAAAAGTAGGTTAGTATACCTCCATTCTTTCTCTTTTGATTTTTTTATCCGAAATCTTGAATACGCTATTGTGTTTCTATTGACTACCTTCGTTTGCGATATTTGTCATTAGCTTATAACTATTTGTTCCCTCTCATAATGATTTGCTACTAATTTATGGTTGATTGTTATACTTTTTTGTGTCTCGCATCAGTTTGATTGAGTCATTATGTGATCTTGATGACTATTATTCTGAATCAAACATCCTATACAATTAAGTTCTTTAATGTGCTTTGATAGTTTCCAATACTTGTTGAAACTTCAGATCTCTCTAATGTTCTGTTGTGTTCATCATGGATGTCACACTGATCCTATTTAGTGTAGTATGTTATTCTGTAATTGAAGTTGTTATTTGATGATTTTAACTCAGATGGATATTAATACTCAAGGTTTAATCCTTTACTACTTAGTTAAAGTATATCAAGTTTAAATGTATAAGGCATTTTCTCTTTTCACATGAGTGTTTGTTAATCTGAAGCAACCTTTGAGTTATTACTATGAAAGTCTTGTGTTCATATTTAATTGTTAATCATACATGTGAGTCTTATTATATGAAACAGTTTCATCAAGGCAACTAGGCCAACTCTCTGATGAACTTCAGTTACTATTCTTGTATGTATTATGTCCTAATCAGTTCATCTCTTATGAATTAGGCTATAATCATACCTGCTAAGGCTAAGTATTAATTATTAGGTTAGTTAGTTGAATGTAATCTGTGAGCACGTGATTTTTGCCCTAAGCAATTTTATTCCAAAAGATTCAAATAGATGATTTCTTTATTATTTTATTATTTTTGTGGATTTTTTTTAAAATGGGTGCTAATTGTTGCATTTTAATTTATATATAAAAATAATAAATATAAAAATACAAAATATACACACACATTAGGGGTTCAATTTTACAATTAATTAATTTTAAAGAAAAAACAAAAATAGCATTTTTTACGCTTTAATTGAAAAATTATCATAAAAATAGAAATTAATTAGCTAACAACTCAATAAATCAGGGAAAAATAAATGCAAAATATAAAAGAAAAGAAAATATAGAAATACAAAGGAAAATAGAATACAAAAAATAATAATACAAAAGTAGTACAAAAATACAAATGAAAATAAATATAAAAATTAAAATACAAAAGAAAGGGAAAGAATGGCTAATTGGGCCAATTAAGTACCCAAAAACAAAGAAAGCTGCCCAAGCCCAAAGCATTTTACCCGGTCTGCCCAACCCAAGCCAAAACGACCCCGTTTAATGTAGCTAAATCTGGACCATTGAAATGCCTGATCCAACGGCCATGATACACGGACCCTGAATAAATAAAACGACGCCGTATCGTGACGTCAATCTGGACCGTTCGTTCATTTGATCTAACGGATATGGTCATGTCTTCATTAAAACACAAACGACGCCGTTTTAAATATAATAAATCCGAGCCGTTGATTCATGTGATCTAACGGTCTCAAATCATTAAGGGGTTTTAAATATACAAAATAAACATTACACCCTAAACATTTTCCCCTTCTTCTTCATTAAACAAACCCTAGCCGCCCCTTCATCCTCTCCCATAGCCGCCGGAACCCTACCGGCGGGAAACAGCAAGTATGCCGATGACCTCCGCCTTAACACCCCGGACACCTCTCAACGTCCTCTTCCCACCCCTACACCTCTTGTGTCTCGAATAAGTCCCCTGCCTCTCGAATCTTCAAATAAACCTCGCCGGAACCCTAGTTCCGGCGAACGACCTTTCACCCAAAAACAACCAAAATCATACCAGAAGTACTCCTCGACCTCCTTAACCCTACTCTGAAAGCCTTAAGTCCCAAAGATCACTGGAAAACTCTAAAATGTCAAAAGAAGTCCGCCGGCGACCAAGAACTCAAGAAAGGGCCTGAAAAGGCCTCTTGAACGTTGGAATTGATCTTTAAAGAAATAGAAGAAAAAGAAAAGCCAAAAGACAAGATTATCGGAAAATAAGAAAAGAAAGCTAAGTATTCTCTTTCTTTCTTTCTTTTTGATTTCTTCTATGAATGCATGTGTTGTTTTTCTCTGATTCTTGATAAAATGATTTTATTTTCTGATTATTAATTCTTGGTTCGTTGAAACTGATCTGTTTTGAAACTAAAAAAAGAATAAAATCTTAATAAAAAAATTTTGATATTAGTCTTAGGAATTAAATAGATTTTAATAGCCTTTGATAGATTTTTGTGTTGACTTTTGATATTAATTAGGGTTAAAAGCTTGTTTGATTAGTTTTAGAGATTTTAGATCCTGGATTATCATGATTCCGATTTCTGCTTTTATTTTTTTTTTAAACTGAAATTGATAATCAGAAATTTTGATTTGTTTGTGATAGTTTCTGAATTTGTTGATAATTGATAATTAATTGCCTCTTTTTGTTTGATAATTCTGAAATTAGAGGAAGGTTGATTTCGTAATTTGGTTAGACCTAAGGGATAAAAGGGTAAAAGCAGTAAGGTTAATCGGTAAATCCAATTTAGTTTCAGGGGTGTTTTGGGTATAGAAAATGGGATAGTGGTAATAAGACTAAGGAAGTAGGGGTATTTCAGGCACAACAAAAGGGTAATTGGGTAAATTTTGAATAGAAGTGAGGGTAAGGTAGACATTTTAAGGATTAAAGAACATGGTAGATGCCACTAGAACCTTCTAGAATGGGTTCTAGTGCAAGTTTTAATAAAGTAAGTGTAGTAATTTGTGGAACAAGTCATAAAAAGGGGGTTAATCTGAAAATATCAAAAATTTAATTTCCCTCCAAATTTTATTCTATAAATAGGCATGTTTCTGCCTTAATTGAGAAGTTTTTGCAGCCCTCAAAAATTTCCATCTTCAAAAAACTGTTCTCTGCATTTCCGTTTGAAATTTTGAAAGTTAGATCTTATAAAAATCCAAAAACATAAAAAAAATCCCTGAAAACATAAAAAACTACTGTTCCATTGAGCATTTTGGCTCAATTTCGAATTTCAGTATTTGATTTTGGATTTTGTGGTTCAATTTAGTCTGCTGAAGTTATACGGTTACAGTGAATCCAGTTCTGAGTTTAAATCGAGTTCAATTGGGACAATTTGGTGGTCTATTATTGCTATTGGCTTTCTGTTATTCTCTGGACTGGTGTGCAAGTTTGCTTTTTTGGATAAAAATTGATTTCCTGGCTGGTTTCGATGCTATCTGTTGCTGTTGTGATGCTGTGTTACTACTGATTCCTGATCCCTGTCTTTCTATAGATCTCATTGAGTTTTAGTCATTTCCAGGTACATTTTTATTGCTTGTTGATGCAATTACAAGTTGAAGAAAGTGAATTGAAAGTGTGCATTCAGCAATTTTAGTCTATTCTTATTTTACAAATGAATTTGATATATGTAAAACCTAATCAGAACCATTTGTATTCATTAGGACTAGTGTGATTGTAATTAACGTCTAATTTTGGACTGTTATCACTATATCCTACCTGTGATGTACTTATAGTAATACTGTTAGGACTTAGAAGATTAAATAACTGTTAGATTCTGAATATGTTTAGTTATTCTGCAAATCGGGAATGAATGTCTGCTGCTTAGTTTTATAGAAACAATGTGATTATCAGAAATCGACACATAAAGGTTAATCTACTGTGTAGGAGCAATTGTGTACCTAATAAATAGATCGCTCAATTGAATAAATATTATAGTATTTGAATACACCTAGAACTGGATTTTAAAAACTTTGGCAGTCGTGTGTCAATTCTCACAGCTTATTAAATGTAGGAACTCAGTACAGCTTTGAATTTGAATTAATACACCGTTAATTGTTCAATCAAGAGTGCATGTAACTTCAAGCTTAATTATTCGTAAGAATTTGTTAGTTTAGATCTGATCAGCTTATAGAACATCAAAATTGAATTGAAGTTGACGAATTGAACTAGATCTGAAGTTGATTTTTAGCACATAGAATGTCTAGCTTGGTTATTTTACATGTTTGCATATTGGGCTTGCAACGAGGCCAAGGCTAAACAGCTGTTTATGAAAAGGGTGGTTTAAATCTCTTGCTATTGGACCAGAATTGTAGTACTTTAGAGTGGCCTTTAAAAGTGACGAGGCGTGCCTCGCCAAATAAAATACAAATGCGGGGCCCTCGATAAATATTATATTAACTTTAGATCTCGGAAGGACCGTTTAGTAAACTTCACGGTCTTTCGCAAAGATAATAAACACGTAGTTGCATTAAGGCGCGATTTATAATAATATTACTTTCTTAAAAGCGGTGCACATTTATGTGACTCGAATCCAAATCTCAACAAAGTCGAAATGTATGGAAGGCCACAGGCGTACTGGTACGGTGTGGTCCAAAATACATTTTCACGATGTTGCAATTCTTGTAAAGATTCAATAATAAAAGCGGATCATTAATAAAAGCACATAAAACTAGAATATATATAGAAATCAAATAAAAACAAATACAACAGTTGAGTGACCGTGCTAGAACCACGGAACTCGGGAGTACCTAACACCTTCTCCCAGGTTAATAGAATTCCTTATCCGGATTTCTGGTTCGCGGACTCTTAACAGAGTCATGTTTCCTCGGTTCGGGATTCAATCGGTAACTTGGGACACCATTAATCTCTCAAGTGGCGACTCTGAAATAAAAATAATAAATCCCGTTCCAATTGTCCTTAAAGTGGAAAAACTCCTTTATTATGCCCTTCACGGTGTAGTAAGCAGTAAAAAGGAGGTGTGACATAATCCCATCATATTTGGACTACCACTCCTTAATCTATATAGTTGACTTAAACTTAGTATAGAGTCTCCCTTTCTTGAACATCATTCATCACTCATATTTGTTCATTTACTCCAATAGAGTATAATACAGCTTGGATAAAAATCATATTACTATTATGGTGTTGGTGTATTGGTCATGATATTTTAGTCTGCTCTCATATCTTTTATGTATCTATGTGATTCTTTTAATTGTTTGATTTAACTAATGACCAATATATAAGCATATGCTGATGTTAGTTGGATCTTCATATTTCATTTGTACATGATTATGAGGTTGTCTTATATTGAGCTTAAGTTATGAGCATGACTGTCTGCTTTCATTTTAATAGGACTGATATTTGAAATTAAGACTTTCAAAAGAGATAGATATGTTACTTAATGAACTGAGACCTTGTTAAATACTCTTAAGAGCTTTGATTAGATTTGTGAACTTGTCGATACCCTTTAAAGTACTAATTATAATTATTGCCAATTTGTGGTCTTGTCAACCCCAGTTGTGATGTGGACATATGTGTCAATATCAGTAGGAGATCAAATTGTGATTACTATCTTTAACATCTAACAACACTCCCTGAATTCTCTATTCAAATTGTTAGCATGTGCCTCATGATTAAGGTTAATGATTTATACTAAGCCTTGAAGGTGTTTAAATTGTATCTGAATCAACATTCTTTGGAAAACATAAACTATAGTGATGATTGATAAAATGGTAATGTGTTTAATCCTTTTAGGATTTCTAATTGTAATTGTTGACATATTCTCTCTTAATTCCTTCAGATGTTTAATTTAAATTGTTGGTGTGTATATCTGTTAATATTTCTCAGAAGTTTCAATCAGTTATTATAAACTTGCGTATACTTAAGGGTCAAGGCTTAATCAACCTGATTAGTGTAATTAAGTGTTGTTAAGACAAATACACATGTACCTATAAGTTATTACACATAGGAACTATGTTCATTATATGCCTTTAAGATGTTTGGTATCATATTACCCTCCCCAGACTCCACTTGTGGGATTATACTGGGTTGTTGTTGTTGTTGTTGTTGAAGATGTTTGGTATCAGGTGTCTGATCTCTTAACAGTAGCATGATAAGTATGTTTGAAAATCATTTTCTTTGGGAACTGTCTAATGTGTTAACCATCTACTTAGTTTTGAAAATGGTTGCGATGGTGTAGATAAACCACCTTATGCCTTTATGGTATTCTGTTTGGTCATAAGAAATTTATTTACTTCTGTGGTATGGTATAGCTATGGCGGTTGGTTTACATTAAAAGTATCTCATTGGCACTTAAACGTGTGGGGAAGAATCAATCATTAATGGTTAGGGGTATTTGGGAATAGAGTTTAACTCTTGGTTGTGCGACTCTCCCTGGAACAAGCATTGCTCTGGGCCTTGAGACCCTTGAGAACTTTGAAATGTCAGGGGATTTAAAAGGGGTTTTGACGTTAAGTGAAACTCTACCCTTAGCCTCTAACCTCTAACCCATTGATGTTTATTATTCATTTTGGGTTTAGTGTTTAACAACAGCGAAAGGTTTTTAATGTAAATTGTCTAACCATATGTGACCCCACACTAGTATAACCTATCATAATACTCGAGTACTATTAGTTTGTTATATTTTTGTTCAAGTCATTTACCTGTGTATTTCATGCTTGACTGTAAATATAGAATGTTATATCTAATGACTTTCTCTCTTTCCTTTGGACATGTACAAGTATTGGGCCTACTGAGTTCACAGGGAACCCAATCCCACACTCAGTGTCATGCATCCGAAATCTGGAATCTATTGTTGTCCATTCCTGCTGATTATTGGGCCTACCTCCTTCAGGCCCAAACCAGATCAGTCTTCATGCTTTATTGCTTTATTAATATTTCTTTATCTATATTATTTACATGTATATAACATTTTCTCTCGTCATATTTGATTAGTATTTTGTTTTACCTTTTTACAAGAATAACTTACGCAAGCCTTAAAAAATATAGGGTTAAAAAAAATCCTAGAGAATCACGATTTTTCAATTCATACATCATACACTGTTCATATTATTATTCTACCACGCTAAATTTTTTTTCGTGAATATTTTGAAGCTAAAATATTTAGCAAAGACGACTGTCCCTTTTTAAAAACCTGAAACGAAATGCAAGACTAGCTTTCTAAAGTGAATCGACTCTTTCAAACATAAGTATTGCCGCTCAACAAAGACTTTCAAAATTATCCCTTCAAGTCAAAGATATAGGTAATTTCAGAAGCCAAAGAATACATTAAACTCATTTCTTTATAACAATTTAGAATTATATAAACATCCATTCTCTTAAAACAAAAGTTTTATACATGCTTCATGTAAAAGAAAACTTACTCGTCGCCTCAAATCACATTACAAACTTACTCGAAGCCTAAAATGACATCCAACAATACCAAGACCACGAATCGCACCCCAATTCAAGCCTAATGAAACTAATGAACGTCCAACTTTTAAAACTCATATTGAATTATATCAAATCAACTCCAAATAATCTCAAATTTTGCAGGCAAGTCATAAATGACACTGCGGACCTATTCCAATTCCTGAAACCAAAATCTGAACCCGATATCAATAAAGCCAACTCTCGGTCAAACCTCTTAACCATCTAAAATTTCAACTTTCCAATTTTCGCCAAAAACCACCAAATCAAACTGCGGACATCCAAATCAACATCCAGACATACGCTTAAGTCAAAAGTCACCATACGAAGCTATTGGAACTATCAAAATACCATTCCGGGGTTGTTTACATAAAAGTCAAACTCCGGTCAATCTTTTAATTTATACTTTCAATCTTGGGACTAAGTGTCCCAATTCACTCCAAAATTATCCTAGAACTACGACAAGTCCCATAACCCCAAATGAATATAGAAAAAATAAGAAATAGGGAAATGGGGATACAATACTCAAAAAAGCTGGTTGGGTCATTACAAAAGACTGAGAGATGATTTTTCGTTATTATTAATTCATTCTGATATATCTAGTCCAACAAATGTGAGAGCCGGGTTTGGCACTTTATGTTTTATTACCTTTATTGACTATTTCAGGCGCTTTGGTTATGTCTATTTCATTTTAATAAATTTGAAGCACTTGAATGCTTTAAGAGAAATTTGAATGAAGTTGAGAATTAATTAGATAAAAGGATTAAGACCTTAATGTAATGACCCGACCGGTCATTTTAAGCTCTAGCACGTTGTTTGACGGTTTGAGGCCTTGAGTAGCTTCACTTCATGTTTTATGACATGTACGTTTGGTCGGAATTGAATTTCGGAAAGTTTAGAGTTGATAAAAAATTCTAATTTTGAAAGTTTTAAGTTGGAACAGCTGACTAGGTTGTCTCTTTTTAGTTAACGACCTTGGAATCGGAATTTAAAGGTTCCAATAGGTTCGTATGATGATTTCAGATTTGTGCACATGTTCGGGTTGAGAATCGGGTGGCCCGAGATCATTTCGGCGCCTATTATGGAAAGTTGGCATTTTTGAAGAGTTTCATAAGTTTGTGTTGAAGTAGATTTTAATGTTATCGATGTCCATTTGGGTTACCGAGCCTTGGAATAGATTTTTTATGTTATTTTACGGCTAGTGTGCAAAATTTATAAGTCATTCTGGATTGATTTGATATGTTTAAGTACAAGATATAGAATTTGGAAAATTTAAAAATTTATAAGTTTGATTCGAGGCGCGATTCAAGATTTTTATGTTGTTTAACATGGCTTGAGGTTTCTACTAAGTTTGTATAGTATTTTGAGATGTGTTGGTATATTTGGTTAAGGTCTTCAGGGCCTCGGGTGGATTCCGGATGATTAACGGATCGATTTTTTGACTTAAGGAAAAGCTAGAAATTTCTTGTTGGTGGTAAGATCGCTTATGCTAAAGATGGTTCCCAGGAGCAAGAATTGCATCGCAGAAGCAGATAAAGATGGCTGGGGAAGGCTTCGTAGAAACGGAAAAATAGAACGATTATGCGGCCTCGCAGAAGCGACAGATTGGTTGCAGAAGTGAGCTGGAGCATAGAGGCGACTATGGCTTGGCACCTGCAATTGCGTGGAAGTGTGAAAGAGCCTGCAGGTGCTATGGGGCTTCTGACCACTAGGCTTTAAAGATGTGCATTTGTGGTCGTAGAAGCGACGTTGCAGAAGCGGCCAAGGTGATCGCAGAAGAGGAAAGTCGTCTGGGCAGAGGTGTTCTTTTTTAAAAGCGGGATTTGGCTCATTTTTCATCTCATTTTCTTACATGGGAGCCGACCTTGGAGAAATTTTGGAGTGCCATCCTTATCATCTATTATGTGTTAAGTAATTTCTTCTTATTGTGAGCTAAATACATGAATTATGTATGGATTGGAGCATAAAAATTACTAGAATTTGAAATTATGGTAGAAAACCTAGAATTTCGTATTTTGGATTTTTTACAGCAAAATTAGATATGGAATTGGAAATAAATCATATATTTGAGTTCATAATGTCATGGGCAATGTTTATCTTCAAAAAATTTTAGAATACATGCACGTGGGCCCGAGGGTTGATTTTATCGATTTTTCAACCGGTGTTGGGAATTTTTATGGATTGATTAATTATGGATATTAAGGTATATTTTGATTGATCTACATGTTTTTGACTAATTTTGGATCAATGTGCATCAGTTCGAGGTGTTAGAGAGGCTTTGAGCCGGTTATGGGACTTCGGAGCGAGATAAGTCTCCTGTCTAACCTTTTGAGGGATAAACTACCCCTAGATGGCAAAATTATTATGTGCAACTTCCTATGAGTGCTACCTACGTATGGTGTAACGAGAGATCATATGTAGCTAAAGCATGTTTATATCCGGTTATAGTTAGGACCTTATCATGTATTAGTTGAATTATTTGTACCCATTCTGCTACCTTAATTAATTGAATTTTATAATTGAAATATATATATAAACACACACCTTGAGTTGTTAGTAAGTTATTTGAGAAAAGAAAAAGGTTATATTCACTTTGTGCCCATGTACTATATTATAAGCACGTGTCTCGTAAATCAATAACTTCCTTCAATTTTTGTGGAGGGGTCCGAATGTGTTAGTAGTACAATAGATGAATCTATCGTTCATGTCGCGACCTCTACAGTATACATATTATTTTGGGTCGGGCTGAACGACCTCGGCATAATCATGTATATATTGCTAGCAGCCCAAATATTCATGAGATTACCCTTCCACCGATGCCTGGTATTTTATATTGTGTTTCTTATTCATTTGATATTGACACTGGATATTTTCTGAGCTGTTGAGTTAGACTACAATTGGGATAAATTGAAATAATTTAAAGATATTTTGGAAGATAGTGTTAATTAAAGATTTACTCACTACTACTATTATGCTTCTTATCTGTCTATGATCTACCATATCGATTTATTGGACCACTAGTAACTGTCGATGTCTATCACCCGTCACTAATTCTCCGAGTTTAGGTTAGATACTTACTGGGTATGCGTTGATTTACGTACTCATACTGTAATTTTGCACTAAATGTTCAAGATCTAACAGGTTCACTTGATGATCATCTTGGCGCGTATGCACAATTGTTGAGGAGACTTCATGTGATTTGTATCCCAGGCTACACATCGCAGTCCCCAAAGTCTCTATTGTACTATTTATTTTATCCTCTCTTATTCACATTCTAGATAGATATTGTATTATTATTGTACTCCTTAGTAAATACTCATGCACTTGTGACATTAGATTTTTGGGATATACTAGTTGGTGTTTACGGTTCTGTATATTATCACCGCCTTTCATTTCTCTTATAAACTACAAATTTTGTACGTTCCCCCGTATTAAAAGTGTAAATTTCCTTTCTTATTGAATTTATGATTTCAAAAGTAACAAAATGAGTAACTAAATTGATAAATCACCGTTGGCTTTCTTGAGGATGGCGTTAGGCGCCATCACAACCTATAGTGGATTTTAGGTCGTAATAGCTTGGTATCAGAGCTCTAGGTTCAACATGGCTATTAGGAGCATTTTCCTTCTTGATTCCTCATCGTGTGATTTGATTCCTTTCAGGCTTATGCCTTTATTTCTTTCCTACTCAACCTTATGTAACGTGAAGTGTTTGTTATCACTTGGGCATCAAGGAGTTGTAGTGGTACTGTAGTAGTAGTGCAGGATGTTTCTCCCTACATGTTCGGGTAAGCTATTATCGTTTCCTTCCGGAAGGGTATTCTGTTGTTTCAGCACAGTATCTGTATTTCCTATGGTTTCGAGGCTATACACAGTTTATTATGGATGTTCAGGCCTTGGTTGACGGAGTAGCGAGACTTGATAATTTCGAGAGTGATGGAATTCTTAATTGGAATATGGTGTAATTGTTATTGTTTTGACACATTAAGGTTCGCCGGTGTTATGGTCTTCTTTGATTTGCCTTTGGGGCAGGGTTGTCACGACCCGGATTTTCCACCATCGGGATCGTGATGGCGCCTACTCGTGGTAGCTAGGCAAGCCAATTTACTCACCATTTTTCATTAGTAAAACCCATCCTGTTGTCAATTTAATAGCATAAACAATAATAATAACTAGAACTGCGGAAGTCTAATTCTTTATAAGTCTGAAATAAATACGAAATACTCAGCATAAATCCTCTACCCAAGATTTGGTGTCACATACTCACGAACCACTAAGAATAAACTACATATAAAGGTCTAAAAGAAATATAACAGCTGTCTGTCTCGAAATAATGAGACCACAGTATAAATGTAAAGCATAAGAAGAGACGCCGGGCCTGCGGGCGCCTGCAAGCTACCTCTGTCTCGTGGTAATAAGATTCTGCTATCGAACTACTGTTGCTGCTGCTCAAAACCTGGACCTGTGCAAAACGCACAGAAGTGTAGTATCAGCACAACCGACCCCATGTGCTGGTAAGTGCCTAGCCTAACCCCGGCGAAGTAGTGACGAGGCTAGACTGGACACCACATAAACCTGTGCAGTTATAAAATATACAGCGGAATATCGAATACCAAAAAAATCAACATCAAGGGAAGGGGAACATGTTGCGGGGAAATACAATTAAACAGTAATCCAGAGTAACAACCAAAAATAGCTTGATTCCACAATGAAACAAGAAATAAATATTCACACATAACCACAGATGTCAACAACTGTTGCGGCGTGCAACCCGACCCACATTATTTATCATTTATCATTGTTACGGCGCGCAACCCGATCCTCAGTATTATTTGTTGCGGCGTGCAACCCGCTCCTCAATATCATTTAACAGTCTGGGTCCCTAAGAACAGTTACAATGAAGGGACACACAGCAGACAAATACATAGCAAACATCCCAGCAAGGGAGTACAATTAACAGCTCAGTCATCCCGGCAAGGGAGCATAATTAATAGTTCAATCATCCCGGCAAGGGAGAATACATTAAATACTTACGTTCCGGCAAGGGAATAATCAACAACGTTTCCTTTTTTCCTTACTTTACTTATCTTATAATTCATTTTACTATTCTGAGCCAATGCTCCAAAGAATCCAATCATTTCATATATTTTCAATATTCGTATCACAATTCGAGCCAATGCTCCCAGCAATCAAATAATTATTTTACCGTTCACATGTTATTCACAACATATAGAATTTCTCCAATAAATACGGAGTTCACAACCAAGTCATGGTAATCACATTATAAGGACTCACGGTCATGCTAGACACCAATGTATAGATACTCATCACCATGCCTATACATCGTACTCGATCACATAGCAATTAGCAACAAGACTCAACTCCTATTCCCTCAAGCTAGGGTTAGACCTAACACTTACCTTGAGGTTTACGACCAATTCAATCCTTAAGCAATGCCTTTCCTTTCGAATTTGTCTCCAATTCGATCGTATATATACACAATTGATTTAATATCATCAATAATACTCAAATATTCAACCCAAATACCTAAATATAATCTTTCTAACATTCTGCCCAAAATTTGCAAAACCGACCCCGGGCCCGCTTGGTCAAAATCCGAGGTTCGAACAAAAATAAATTCACCCATACCCCCACGAGTGCAAATATATAATTTGTTTTAAGATTCGACCCAAATTGGGGTTGAATTACCCAAAATTCTCAAAATCCTAACTTTGCTCAAAACCCATGTTTTCTACCTCGATTTCATGATTTAGGCCTAGAAACTTGTTAATTAATGAAGGAAAAGTGAAGGAAATAAGCGGGAAATTACTTACTGAAGTGGTCTTGAAGCTTGGGGGCTTTAATGGCTTCCTAGAGCTTGGGAGAGAAGAGGGTTCGTGTATTTTTGTGATAAAACCCGTAGCTACTATTTCTGTCTCGTTTAATAAAATTTAACTGGGCAAAATTGTTCATCGCGTTCGCGACACAACTGTCGCATTCGCGATGAAGGAAGACGGGTAAGCATCGCGTTCGCGTGGACCAAGTCGCGAATGCGTAGAAGAGAAAATTGGGGGCTTCACATCTGGCCTACGCGAACTCTTTAGCCAGTACGCGAACGCGATGGGAAATGGTCTGGGAACTACGCGAACGCGGTCCAGCCCTCGCGAATGCGAAGAAGAAAAGCGGGCTGGGCCCTCAGAGGTTCATACCTCTATGCGAATGCGGACCAGTGATGCGAACACGATGGAGGAACAAAATGAAGCATCGCGAACGCGTGAGGGGGAGTGCAAACGCGAAGAACAAATGCGGTCTACAACAGCTGAAGAAAATCTGCTATGTTTTTAAGTGAAAAACCACCCCGACACCCCTCCGAAACACTCCTGAGCCCTTGGGGCTCCAAACCAAATATACACACTGGCTCAAAAATATCATACGAACTTGCTCGCGCTATAAAATCGCTAAAATAACATCATTTACATAGAATCAAGCCTCAAAACTCATGATTCTCCTTTCAAAATTCATAAACTTCCAACTTTAGACATTTAGGTCCGAAAAACGTCAAACGACGTCCGATTTCGACCAAACTTTACAAGAAGCACTTAAACAATATATAAGACCTGTACCGGGCGTCGGAACCAAAATACGAGCCCGATACCACAGTCTTTTAATTAATTTTCATTTTTATTTTCCTTAATAATTTCAGAAAAATAATTTAACAGAAAAATTCTTTTACTCAGGTTCTAGACCTCGGAATTCGACTCCGGGCATATGCCCAAGTCCCATATTTTTCTACGGACCTTCTGGGACCGTCCAATCTCCAGTCCGGGTCCGTTTACCAAAAATGTTGACCAAAGTCAACTATAATCATATTAATATCAAAATCCTTCAAATTTTTCACAAAATTCACATATTTCAACACATAATTTTTTCCGGCTACGCGCCCGGACTGCACACGCAAATCGAGGCAATAGTAAATGAGGTTTTCAAGGCCTTGGAAGCACATAACAGATGAGGAAAACAGGTGATGACCCTTTGGGTCGTCACATCCTCCACCTCTAAAACAACCGTTTGTCCTCGAA